>JAIPMN010012235.1:0-17530 GCA_020650975.1 Apostichopus californicus
ACGTTTGTTGTTAAACATATACAATTGTCATGATATTTGCTTGGTGTCCTGCTAAGAATTCACAGGTGTCAAGGGTAGTGAAGATTAACTTTTAAGAACGCTCTACTTATGAACAAATGAACCCCAAGACAATCAATTATATATACCAAAGTGTTTCACGTGGTACATTTCATAGTACATTAAAAAATGGGCATAAGTACGCAGTTTGCACTTTCAATGACTAAACGGAGCGACAAAGAGTGGTAATTAAAATACTTACGAATACAAACTAGAAATAACACAAAGAATTATAACCTTTTTCTGCCGATGTTGCTATTGTTATGGTGGATTGTTCTAATAATACACTTCAGTGATAAAGGTTTAATATCATGATAAGTTCCTTTGATTTAGTAATGTTTCTAAATATCACCTGCACTTGACTTAGTCCTGTAGTAAAGCTTTGTTTATAAGCTCTGAATATATGGGAAAAGGTTAGCTGCGGTTAAAAATCGAGGACATTTATAGGTGCAACGTCTTTAACGTGCCTTTCACCTTGCGTCAACAAATCCAATGAATAACAATGGTTTACATACATTTTAGATGCACTTTGCGTTTAATTTGCCATCAACTTTTGGAATTTTACTCGATGGTTTAAAAGATAATCCAGGGCAAAATATCTTTTGGCTGATGATATGGGAACATATTCTAAGAACCCTGGTAAAATTCGAATGCAAGAAAACTTCACACGTTACTTTCGGCCAATGTCGCCTATAGTACTGTTGTCTACCCGACCAGCAATCTACATAACTGTGGTCTTAATCTGATTTGCTTACGACTATTACTTATCGCTATCCAACGGACATGGTTTGAACGTCTGTATTATGAGTCGCGGTTTGATGGCTAGATCACCTTGTTAAGAAGTATCTGTTCTATTTCTCTCGAATGGACTCGTGGTACCCGACTTGACGTAGCACCGTCATTATCACACGGATTGTCTCTATTTATGGGGACTGGGGTTGAGGGTTGATCATTCTTGATAAGCTGCCTTTCCTAATAAAGTCCAATTGACAAGTAAAGTATTTGGTACCGATATTACCTTTCAGAAGTGCTGTGCACAGCAGTTTGTTTCAAGAAATTTCGCTGAATCGGTATCTATGCAAGATGACTTTCCTATTCTCCCTGTCGAGTATCTCTCGTATTTCGAGAAATTGATATAATTCAGTGAATTGCGTCAAACAGATAAAACCAATTGATTATGACAGAATCAACCGATCGGATGACTGCGCAAAGACGTGTAGAAATTAACGGCACCCGCTAGTTAATCAGTTATCCCCGTAGGACATGAAGGTCGTCCGTCGGACAAAAGAAGAAGAACAGAAAACTTGACGAGTGAAATCTAAGTACTTCGAGTCATACAGATTATCAAGATGTACTGTAACTTAGTAAAATGCTTAACCTAAAGTTACCTTTCCACACGTGTCTCAACTGTCCTTACATATACTTACATGTAATTTACTTCACTTCAATGAATCATGTCATGAAATAAATAATTCTTCAGCTTCTTACTTTTCGTTTTTTTTCAACATCGGCTCTGTTTGGCTGATATGCATGAGCTGGGAAAATTCTTTACAAACCGAATTTATTTTTGCAGTGGAGGATTGTAGAATTTACTAGTTTGTATAAATCCTGAGTAAAGCAACATTTTTGGGATGTAGCCTATGGTAAACCTCTGCTGTTGCTATATGAACATATAGGTTAAGCGTCACTTTGAAGGACATTAATAAGTATAGACCTATCATACGCTGTACGAAATCAATGCACTCTTCCCGTGTTAAGTCTTAATTAACATAATATGCACAATAATGCACAATTTTTCTTTTGAGACAACTTAGCAGATTGCAAACACTTAGGCTACGGACACTTTCCTGGCTAGGAATATTAATTGCGTTACACGTGGTGGCCCTTGCTTGGGGAATCGATGAGATCCGAAATTGGGAAGGATTCATGAAAATACGAGGCGGAGCAGAGTCCGTTTCAAATTGACCATCAAATTCAAATATATAGGGTTAAGAAGATATGTGAGTCCGTTGAACGAAAGTTAACCTGTTTGTGAACCTCATAAAACAAATAATGAGAATATTTGTACAACTTCTAACCGGTTATTCTCCAATACGTTATACAGACCTGAGGGTTTATGTAACTAATGTCCTCAGCAGAAACAACCCAAAACGTCTCTCAGAACAACCTGCTGTGGCATTGTTTCAGATGGTTATTACAAACAATTGCGAATGCATGACATCCTTGAGCCTTAGAGAAATTGTCGTTTGTTTTCAACGGTAATTTTAAATATACATGCCAAACAGCGGCTCCTTCCAACTAAAACTGTACCGACTTAGAAAGTCGCGCATGTCTTGTCACTGCTGTCATGTGTTAAACAGTTTTAAGGAATGATGAATACTTTTATAGGCTCATGCCATGCCAAAAACTGTGTCCAGACATGGAGAGCGAGAGAGGGGGAGGGGTGGGACAAGGGCCACAGCGATATAATATGGGACAAAGGGTAACGTATTCTCATTTATAAGTTACTTAAGGAAAAGCAAAGTCTCAAATAGGTGGGAACGGGTGGCACATGGATTACGAATCCACTGACTGAAACATTACGAGTAGAATTTTATTGCACGGAAATGCACAACTTTGACAAAGCTGGTTAATATGACCATGGTTAAAACATGGTTAACAAATATTATCAATGCTAACAACACTTCTTGACGACAAATTATCTTAACTTAATGTAATCGTCATATTTCCGATCATCACTCTTTTACTAATTTTCCCTTTGTGGATCGTTACCACATGTTAGTAATACAAACTTGTCTGTCGGTCTGTCTGTACCGTTAATGTTAAAGCACTTTTTGAAAGTTGGCAGTTACATCCATTAAATAGTTGCGTGACCGGTAGCTATGTACCGGTACCTAATGTATGTACGGATTCCTTTCTAGGGGTACCTTAAATTTGGGTATTGCCGTTGTTCACCGGGGAAAAAACATACCGTAACAGAATGGAGGTTAACAGAAAGAATGGCTGTATGAGAAACCATCACGAATGGTTTAATTGCTTGTACCACTTCCCTGTTGATGTACTTGGTACAAATCTAAAGTTAATGTTTATCAACGAATGGAATTTTTAATTAATTTCATCTGGTGACAAAAATATGAGGTTGTCTCAATTTGATCAATTACAATCTTATATGGAGTAACTATTCCAATTAATCAAATAATGAAATCGCAGTTGTTTAACTAATTTAACTTTCTGCAGTTCTAATATATTTTACAGTAATGAATAATTGGCGATTACTGGATAATTCATTCCAATAAAAAGGAATCATCGCATTTTTCAAAGAGCTTTCCACGTGCACATAAATAAATAAATCAAAAATAAACACAGAAACTAAATCTGAATTTTCAACCTTGCATGCATAATTTGAATGGAATTTGACCATTGAAGCCTATAAACTGTATGTAATGGAATTTAATATGAAATTGTTTCATAAAGTTAGCGAGATAATCTCAAAGAGATGGTTATGTAAATAGTGCTATGTATGACACAATCTCTAGAAAGAGTAATTAAATTCTCGTAAGTATTTTCAAATAGTAAATAGAATTTCATATTCATCGTTATACTTAGAGTAGGCTATGGGCTAGGCTTACAACATATATGTTTTCTAGCCCTATAGTGAGGTAGGCAATGATTAAATGTTGGTGTTTCACGAAATTCTTTCTTCATGCTTCTCAACACCTGTTATAATATTTATGCAATATCGTTGATTTCCTTGGTGAGACGCAATTAGCTGCTTTATTTTGATCACTTCCAGTCGGAAACATTGTCGTATATGTGAAACAATCTTGTGTCACCTTTGAACCTCGTGAGACTCGAGGTGTATCTTTAACAGGCAGAATTGTCGTTAAGAAGAGACAGAATAACAATAATAACATTTAAAGTGGTCAAAGAACGTATCAATTTTCTACCTGAGTGGTTATATACTGAATGGAAGACATATATGTTAAAAAATAACAGCCAGTCCAGGCAAACTTATACCTTCATGAATTTTCATTTTGCTTTTATTTTCTTGGTACATTCTACATTGCTTATATACAGAAGAACAGGAAGCGAATTATGTTTTTTCAATCATGATACAATGTTCCTTGAGACAAATTGATAATATATCTGGTAGTATTGTATTTGCTATTGCTTTGTCTTTCCTTAACAAGACATGTACATTTTGGTAAAGAAATGCTTTATTATATACTCGAGTGTTTCCATTTTAGACTTACTTTACATTAACTTGGCTGATCTGCTATACTAATCATACAAATACTGATTTACATGATGATATTGCCTATAGGATGAGAAACTCTAATGGCAATCCTTTGTGTGAAGTTGGCAGCAAATGACAATGAGATACTGTTCTACATAACATAGTAATTATTCATGATCATAGTTCGAATGTATAGGAACTGTTACTGATAGTGTATCAGCGAGTACATATTGAATAGTTTTGGTTGTTGTGTCCATGCAGGCAGGCTACATCTTGACGTTTCTTAAAGTTTATACAAATATTTTCGGTATTGTTAAAGCACATATAGTGTAGCATATAGATGATGGAAACATTACCCTCATTACATATTAGATACACAATTGTATACTAATTTGACAAACTGCATAAAAGAAATGTTGTTGCTGAGTTTCATTCTGTATCTTTACAGAGGTTCATACAAATTGTCAGCTTTGCTATTCATAAAGTGAGCAATCTATAGTCTTAATAGAGCTGCAATGATTGTCCGTAAGCAGGTATGTTTGAGTCATACTATACCCCAGTTCATATATTTGTTATAGTGGGGCGTGATTCGACAGACTTTCACGCAAGTATGAAAACAGCTTGTTGTTCGATTTGTTGCGAGTGATCATTTAGGACAATGATATTATGCAGGCTCATGAAATCGGCAAGAAGAAACATTTCTAACGACGTCCTGCAGAGTGTTACACATTAATAACAATGAATTACAGACGAGTCATATAACTATATGTCAAACTCTTATTGGGTGCATGTATACTAAAGAGTAGTATACGATATTTGAAAACACATATATAAATATCATCAAATAGGATAAGTTCATTAAACGTAAATAACTGCTTGAACGCTGATAATGAAACTAAATTTTCTTGTCACATTTGTTGCTGGTACAACTGGAAAGAGATGAACAAGTCCAGTGACTGCTACTGATTTGCATAACTGCATATGGTTATAGTAGCACCTTTTAGTTATGTCGATATACCTTACATTAATGTAACGTGACGAAGAAGTGAATGAAAACATACTTGAAATATCAATCTTTTATGTGACTATAGAATTTGCCGCAGTCTCCTTTATTCCGACTAATTAGCAGTTTATCTTGCTCAGAATTGACAAAACTTTCGTAAGGGAATTTTAGCCATCACAAAATAAATACAAAAACTCCCCAAACCGTCTCTAAAGTTTAACAAACTTACCTGGGATAACGATTTGTACTTTGGGGCAATCACAGCTGGAAGTGAAGTATCTTTTAACCGTTTTTATTGTATTTCTATTTTAGTTTCTTGGATTTCCTCCCAATGAATTAAAATTGGGAAAAGGTATTGTTTGTTATACTTGTAACCATTGAGGCCTTTAACAAATATTCCAAAAGCCAGATGTATTTCACGAATTATTTTCTATACTCTGTATTGCAACACCATAGTTATGTTATCATAACACTTTAATCTTTATCATTGTATTGTGTGTATATCATATATATATATATCTTAGACACATCATAAACTTGTTAACATTTCGTCTCAAGTAGTTTACTTATATTACCATACGTGTATATTTGTTTGAATATCATCAATTGAGGATGTTCTTGAACCTCCAAGTAATTTTGAAAATTGTTTACGTTGAGATAATAATCACGGATAATTTGTTATCTCTGCGTGAGTCACTGAAAAATATTTGCTTATTTAGATACCATGACGTCATAAATATTAGTCATACCCTGCAGATTACGTAGATAAACTGATAACCAGGGAGTTACACTATTATGATTCCCTGGAAAAACGGCAAACACCAGAGGCATATTTAGCTTAGTAACTAAAATCTTCGAGATCGGGTTTGATGTGAGAGATTGAAAGTTATATGAGGGCAAGACGTCAAACACCAGGAATAGTATTGTTAGATACAGGTGACGAGAGCTACAACAAAGTTATACAAGCCCACTTTATTCTAGATTCGGTACCAATGGCCATAAAATATATTTTCCACGGCACAATAGATTCGAGCGTTAGTATATAGAGCGGGAGGACTGGGCTCGAATCTCGATTTGCAGGTGAGATTCGAGCGTTAGTATATAGAGCGGGAGGACCGGGCTCGAATCTCGATTTACATGTGTAACTTGAAAGCTTTCTCACTGTTTTAGATTCCCAGGTCATTGCCATTGCAGTCTATACATAATGTATATGTACCCCACAGCACAACTTTATATGGCACCATCAAATATCGTCAGGTCGCTGGATTCGTATAGTACTGCTTATAAAATAAATTAGCTCTCAGGACAAAGTACAAGAAAGATGATAATAATCTATATATCCACATCAGGAAGAACTTATTATCCTGCAGGGTCATCTCAACTCTCTTTGACGTCGTTATCATTCTAACAATTAACACTTAAAAGTTCACGAACTTCACGTATATAGTTCTTAGATTTTATCAAACTTAAGTCTCATTCAAATAGTTTGGTGAGACGGATTGACGACAGTAAAATTTATTGTTATTGCAAGGTACAATGCTTTAGTCAGATCGACACTTTGATAAATATGAATTCCCATTTCTAATCGTTAAGACCTTCCTGGAAATCTCCTACATTCCTATTACAGATCAAAATGACCCTTAAACACAACTGGAAACAACATTTTTTGAGTTCGATTTTGATAAAAAAAAAAAAAAGGTGATGATACTCGATATTAGGTAATACATAACAACGAAGTTCATTATATCTGACTGAATAGTCAAGTTTCGTTTTAAGTAATTTAGCAAAAATCTTTTTTTTTTAAACTTTACTTAGCATGTAAGTCATAGTATTGTTAAATGTGTCTCGACAATGTGGTGTTGAGAATGAATCAAATATATTAGTTTTTCATGAACAAACACCCGGTGAAAAAGTTTAGGTTCTGACTGTTCGATCTTAGCCGGATCTTCGTCAAAAGCAAACTGGAACGAAAACAGATGAAGGACGATTTTAAACCGGACAGATGGACAGAAAACTAAATTACACCAATGAACAATGAGTAGACTGAACAATTGAGATGAAACAGCTTAGGAGATGAGAAGTTACAGTACTGCAGAAATTACTTATAAAATTCATAAATATAAAAATATCATATATAGCTCAGGAGATGAGAAGTTACAGTACTGCAGAAATTACTTATAAAATTCATAAGTATGCGTATAGAGAGAATAAAATCAGTTGTATGACAGATTTAGTCCTTTAGGAACATGCCACAAGCATGTAAATCTTTGTTAAGTGTATAAACGACTGAAACTTATAGTGCAAAGTGCTTAAGTGTTAAAAAGACACTGGAAGGCAGGACAATATAGACGTCGTTTTAGGAAAGTCACGACATTTAATAAGTTGTGCATCCTGTTATAAAATAAAACGAAAATTCCCCAGGAGATATATCCGGAAATATGAAGTTAGAAAACAAAAATTGAAAGCGAAAGTATTAACGTCAAAACACACGTTATACAAATTCTCTTCTATCCGTGCTGTTCTTTTGAGGCTAACAAGCCTAACATATTCCCATATTCTAGAATGTAAATCTGATACATTTAGCACTATAAATAAGATTTACATCAATTTATGTCTTATTTATGATTGCTTATAAAAATGGCATGCCCCATTAGTACTTGAGAGATTTTATTTTACTTTATGTACATCTTGAAATTTTATTGCGTGGGTGTTTTTCCATTTCCATTTTGCCATGAGAACGGTAAATTCTTTTACAACTGAATTTCTTATTTACATAGTTCACTAGTTTGTTGCAACATATTACGGTGATTTTATGTTCGATGCATAGTGAAATATGGTTTTATGTTCGATGCATAGTGAAATATGGTTTTTATGTTCGATGCATAGTGAAATATGGTTTATGTTCGATGCATAGTGAAATATGGTTTTATGTTCGATGCATAGTGAAATATGGTTTTATGTTCGATGCATAGTGAAATATGGTTTATGTTCGATGCATAGTGAAATATGGTTTGCTCGCTCTGCTTGAGCTTCAGTAACTTAAACATACATTAACGTTAAACTAATAAATTATATTTTATGACTTCTAAACTAAGGAAAAAATCTTTGAGATTTCAGAAAATGTTCGTCGGCACGCTTTGAGTAATAAAATTTATCACTCATGACGAATCAATACTCCATGGTAATATGTGGAGTATAAAGCGGCAGCAGTTTATAGCTGAAATTTTCCAGTTACGTATGTAGGATTTCAAAGGTGGGGGGGGGGGGGGAATTCTGAAATCCCTTAAATTTTAAAAAGGGACGTTGGCAGATCTATAGGATTTGATTAACAATAAAAAAAAAAGTTCTATAATAGGTCTTAACGCAAAGGTGGCTTCTCCATCGTCTGAATGTCAAAAAAAATGCGGTGGGGAGGGAGGGTATAGGGCCCCTTTGTACACGCTGCGGGAAATTTAAGAATTAACATTGGTGTAGAAGAATTGAAAACTTTATAATTAAGATATCAAGTTAGCCTTTTGAAAGCATGTGCAAATAACTAAAATATCAGTCGCCATACTTTCTCATTGTAGTGAGTCTGGTGTAGTTCAAAATTACAAGCACTAAATGATATTGCTAAAGAATACATTACATTCTGTGGAACAAGAAACATATATGCGGTTATAATATAGTATTTCCTGCTATAAACCTGAATGACAGTTTCAATGACAAGTAACACTCGTGAAACCGTTCAACAGGTACATTGCTATACCAAATTCCTTTGACGAGTATATAGCTTCATCGACACTACACATTTACCCCGTCATAACAAGCAAATATATGTTATTCTCTTTACACCATTTTAGAACTACATTGACTCCACCAATTGGACAGCTCAAAATTTGCCTCATTTTCCAACCAAGCTTCTAGGTTAATCACTTGGTCCCTGCCACAAATTGATTTTGTCTCTCCAAAATGATGTTGATTTTGGTTATTGTTGCATTGGTTCATTCACCGCGAGGTATGTTTTCTTAACGCCTATCGTCGTTTTCCCTTCTGTTAGAAATATCAGCTGAAAATAAACATATCTCGCCTATTATAGCCTCAATTTAAACTCAATGCATCAAAGCCATAACATTTTTAGTTCACATGACGCCACTTTGCAAAAGTAAGGCATTACTTCATTGATCAATCAGGGTAATAATCCATTGTTTAACCACAGTATTGTTTACAGAGTGTTCATATAGGCCTATACAGTTTAACTATTTGAAATTTTAGATTGAGCGGGGAGATTTTACAATAATTGACTATGTTTGAAAATGTGTGTTTATAAAGCAAGACAGAATAAAATTGAATTCATTATAATATTCAGTATAGCGACTGCTACTTGGGAATAAATGCAGCCACAAGACTATAAATGATCAGAATGTTTTCAACATTGGTTGTTGTCTGTACAGCTTGCTTAATGGAATGTCAGCCTTTTTAAATGTCCGTAAATATCCGGGGATCGACCCTTCTCTTTCTATTCCTCTAAATAGCAATGATATAGGCTATGATAAATATTTCAATAAACAGATGTAAATATTAGCCTTTTTATTCTGTTGATGTAGTAATGATTTCACAACCCTTTCGCTAAAATAGTGATCTTCGCACTTGATATAATCTTATAACGAAGTGTGGTGAAAATGAATCGCTACAGATTTTGTACGAAGAGTCATGAAAACAAAACAATAAACAACAAGAACGCTAACATGATCAACTTTAACGAACCGAGTTTCTGGCTTGCTATCTCTGCACAAGGGTAAAGGATGATTGGGAAACGTTTGGCATTATCGAAATCTCATCTAACCGCTTGGCTTAATGGCCATTCGTAATACCACACTCCCTCCATCAACTATTACTCAGAATTTGATTGGCTGTGATTCACAGCACATATTATTCCATAGCGCTCTCGATGAGCTGATAGATATGAAGCAGTTAAGTTGTAGGGTATGAACATAAAATTATATGATGGGTATGGGATGTACATATTGGTATTTCTATACACACACATATTGGAATTCAAAACATGGTAGGATAGTGACCTAGCCATATTCGGTGTAACATATCATACTTGTTGTGTACGTGTGACATGTAGACGTGTATAATGGACAATGGGCCTAAACGAGACGTGTGGCTTTCGATCGGTAGATGTCAATACATCTCCCCTGTATAATGTATCCTTGTATTACCTTATATATATGACTCATTGCGCAAGTGAAGTGCTTTGGATAAGTAGGTAATGAGATGACAGTGTATCCCCCTGGATAACTAGCAGTATTTACTATTTGGGGTTTACACAAGTACATGTTTGTAACGCTCTCCTTTAGGCTTCTTAAAGTCATAACTTGAGTGGGTAGTGATCCTTGCACTCGAGTCTCGTGAAGTGTTATTTATGTTTCTATCCATAAGTAGGGCTTTGAATGAAGAGGTCATCAGTAGCTTCAAGTTAGTTTTTCTGTCTGTTAAATCATAAAATACATAATTTGATAAAATACTGACCTTAGCAATAGAGCCTTATAAAAGCTCGTTTAATGACATCCAAAGCATAAGTGGGGCTTTAGATGTGCAGGTCATAAGATGACCGTTGTCTTCCTTTGCCAGGATCGTTATAATGAGATCCTATATTAGTAGCCTGCTGTGTTCGGTCCATCATAAGGCAGGATATTTACTCGAACTGTAATGCACATGTATAGCTTTCTTCGCAAATACTAGAACAAATAACTGCAACTGTAGTGTCCATAATAAGTAATCATTAAACGATTTATCATCAACGTTCATATCCATTTCTGTGCGCGTGTGCTTAGGCGTACGTTAATTAACATTCATTAATGATAAATTACGTCATACTACGGCAGAGTTGTAACAAGTCACCAAATATACGTTAGAAAAAGGACTATAGATCATCAAGTTTGCCAAGTTTTACCCACGGAGATAATAAAATTGCCGAAGTCCTGTTATAAAATACAAGTTTCTAAACTTTAATAGTGTGGTCTTTAATAAAGCTTACATTTTTTTCTGGTGATAAACAGCAATACCGAAATAGCTGCATTTTCCACTTTAGTAAGAACTGAGTGCAAACAATAATTATATATTCACCTTAACTATAGTGCTGGAAGGAAAGAAAGGCTTCAATCGCGCTATATTCGATTATTAATTAACTCTTCTCTTTACTAAGGCCCCGTTTTGGGTAAAGGTGACTCTATAGTTAGCTGCATTATGTGCTATGTTATTGTCTAGCTTTGCATATATAAGATAATATTGATCTTTCCCACTGGTGTGAAACATATAAGAGCATCAGTGGCGTGTACATGACTGGGTGGAGAAATTCTAAACTTCCTCCGATAGAGCTAGGCATGAATATTAATGCCAGGACAGAGGTGGATCCAGGATTTTATAGAGGGAGGGCTGTGGGCTGTGGCCCTGTGGTCGTTGAAACGGACTTGCATATAGCATGGGGGTCTTAGGACATGGAAATGCTAAGACGTCCAGTGGTGCTTAGACTATCAGTCAGATACATGTCTAACGCAGTTGTGCTACTACATCAATTTGAATATTTGTGTGTGATTGGAAGGTCTTCCTCACAGCCCTAAACCACTGCATCCGGGTCTGTTGTCGTCCTGACTCCTGAGTGTTCTGATTCTTACCCGTCTGAATATAACATATTCAAAGACCCAACGTATTCCTCGAACTGACAATGTAGGTGGAAATGTGTGTGGGGGGGGGGGTCAGGAGGGGCATGGCCTTTTTTCTCAAGGCAAGATTTGATTTATACGTAAATATATGCATAATGGACCTTCAGTTCACAAATAAGACTTTCTCAACCTTACCGATACCCATTGGTTATTTGGCACCGTTAATTGTTTTGCTGACGCCGACTTGTGGCTTGATCATCATGAAATAGTACTTATAACTTTGATTTGACGGGAATGGGTTAAGGGATTATTAGTCTACCTTATAAATAGTTTCAGACTTGTATCCTAATTTTGTTCCATTCTTGCCAAGTTTTCAATTGTCCTTTACATAATTATGATCACTTTCACCGACGTAAATTGTGTCTTCATCGTTATTCAGCCTACATATCTGTCACGCCTAATCCGCTTCAACTGACCATAAATAGAGTTTACCCCATTTCCTTGAGAAACCTAAAAAGGGTTATTGTACTCCGTATATCTGTAAGACTGGTGAACTTTTGGCTCGCTTGAGTGAGTAACGTATACATAATCGTTCACTTTACCGGGACATTTTCCCTTGACGAGCAAAAGATCACTTTGGCATTTTGGTAAAGGGTTCATGAATGATAAGACACGTTCGTCTTTCTTGCAAATATATGTTACCCTATAGGAACACAGGGCTAAGAAAAATCTGAACAATATGTATGTTTGTGCGGTGTGTTGGTGCGGTGTGTTTGTGCGTACGTTGAATAGTACATCGTGGTACATCATGGCACAATATATACGTATTACATTAATTAAAGACAGCGTTGCATCAAGCCACTAAATGCTCGAAGTAAAGGAGCTCGAACAATTTTGCCAGTTTCCCCCCAAAAAGGTAACACACTGACTCGACACTAATGACTACCCAGGTCAGGAGAGTTTCTGCTACAAATGACTCTTGACGATAGGTTCACACCTCTGCAATAACGGGTTAAGGGCTTCGAATGATAGGCTATGATCATTTACATCACAGCATAGCCTCATGCATGCCTGTATTCGAGAATGTACGGGTACGCGAGACCATTAACTACAGGAAGTATGTTATTCACAGACGAAACTCTGTTTTTTAACTATAAGCATGTGTAAAAACAATGGTATGGCCTTCTGTTATACAGTGTCAGTGATTGATATTTTAACGATATTTCTTAGATTAACTTTCACTACTACAGCAGAGAAACGTTATGTTATGCATTAAGAGTATATGCGATCCTGAATAGATATACAGTGGATCTTCGCGTGCGCTTCATTTCCTTTCTAATCGGCTCTCTTCTACAAGTAAACGAAATGATTTATTTGTCATGCGTACAAACATATGCTGTTTGCGCTGTTTCGGTGCAATGTGGGCATCTCGTTACCATAACACAACTGTATTGTGCTCCTGTGTTGCTTAAAACTCCACCCAGATAAGACTATACGTGATTCCAGTAACACTTCGGATTCATGTTGCCTGTTACAGATATCTCAAGTCGTGACACCGTTTTATATACATGGTGGTCTATGAAAGCTGCATTATGTCAAACAGTCTCAAAGCAAGAGGAGACTACAGAACACAAGAGAATGAAACCGAGGTAAGGAGGTGACGTCAAATCGTGATCACAGTTCTGGGATAATGCAAGGTTTATTTACAATTAATGATAACAGTGGCGTTAAAGCTACATTTGCGTTGATTTTTGTCTATATAGTCTGGTTGCTATCGTATTTGACCATAAGGAGGGGGAGGGGGGGATATAATTTACTTGAAAACATGATATGATATTGAAATCAGTTACAATGGCACCTTTTACCAGTTGCCAAGTTTATAACAGGTGGACAAAGTTCGGCCCACGCGTACAATTTTTGAGGTCTGCCGCGAAAATATTTTCAAAGCCCTACGGGACCCACGGAAGTAACGGAACCCTCTAATATCGAAGTAATATTTTTTATCCAACCACGAGTCTACTAATGCAATGAATTCACTGAATCATGGAATGAATATGAAATGCTCACTGTGCATATTTATAGGACCTATATACTTTTGATAGGATAGTTCAACAGCCGATGGACAAATAAGGTAATATGTTCGTGTTTGCTATGGGACTTGATACATCCGAAGTACCGTACTGTTTCTCGCAGATTGGATACAGCCTTTCACTGTCAGTGGCTTATGTTGGTGCCCATCACTGCATTATATTCAAAGATTCGCAAATTGAAAAGAACAAGTTGAGAAAACAAGTAATAATTTGTTGGGCGCAGAATTCCTTATTGAATCTATAACTCATTAATAAGGGAACAGACAATTTGAAACTTCACAGATCTCTTTAGGGACATAGTTTAACAGTGGTGTCATCGTTGCCGATGTGTGTTTTTCCTTAGCGTGGTTAAAGGGAAATTTCCGCTTGGTCGAGGTCAGGCAAAGGTCAATGCTGCCCTCGCCCAATTGTGTTCAGGGTGTGACCTTTTATACCCGCCTCCTTGCTTCGCATACTTACATAATCGATGCATATATATATGTGAGTTACATGCTTCATTCCCCTCCAAGTTCAGAGTGGCGTCGCATGTGCTCTCATAGCAGAAATCCTTCTCGGCCATTTGGCTAAGATCATGTGTAGTATCTGTTCCCTTTCGAGGGGAATGATGATGCACACCCGACGATGATCACACAGTCACAGTCCCGATGCAAGGGGACTGGGGTTGAGAGCGGATCAGTCGTTCTGTAGTTTGGTTTTCCTGCCCAGGTTCTTTCCTCGGCGACTTTTCCTTAAAAAGTATCCTAATTAGTATGTAAGTATCCTATATGTTTTATATAGGCATTAAGGGGCTAGATATCATAACTGTATACCTCTGTTAATATTACATTCTTGAGATTTGCTTTTAATGTGATTTTGCTGTATGCTTGTGCCTGTTATTATTGTTGCCTTTTGTGTATTTGTTGTTTGCTTATTTATTAGAGTATCTTGACTTAAGGTATCATCTTTGAAGAGTACTCTCCAGAGGTTATCATTTGTCGGTATATTTATTACATTCTCCAGAAAGCCGCAGTAAAACCCCAGAAAGCCATTGTAAGCCCCTGTATTTCGCAGTTTGTTGTGCGGTTAGTTTTGCCAAGCAACGATTGAAGGTTTTAGCGTTATTATTATTAAGAATGTAATTGTTGTCAATCTTACTCTATATTTTGTTTCATGTTACCAAATGTTATTTGTAATACTTCTTCCTTTTGTGCATTATTTATAAGGGGACATATAATGCTGTATTATTTTATTATTGATTTGTGCAAATTCATGTGTTTGTTTCACCAATGTTTGTATATTAATGTTTGATATATTTACTATATATAGTTTTCACCGTTGAACCACGAGTGCAAATAAACGGGTTAAAACCTCCGACTACGTTGTTTAGCAATCATGGAGCGTCGTCTCGGTGACAAGAGGATTTAATTTTAAGATCGTTTTTGCTGCTCGACACTAGATCCGATACCAAAGTACGGTCATATCCTTAGCTCGTCAAGTTTCATTTGAATATAAGTAGAAGTAAAAGCATGGAAAGTTGAAAGTTCCCAACTACTCTTCTTCATGTGATTCACAGCAACACGAAAAAGTGTCTACTTAACTCCGTGAAAAACACAAGTAGTGAGTCTACGTTTGAAATATATCTGTTCCTGTGCCGTCAAGTACATGAATACGAAATATAAAGTGATATTTTGTTACGTATTTCCCATGTAATCACTGATGTTTAATGCCTCTCAATACAAATATCTATGCAGTTTACAGTATTAACTTTCACTACAGTACAAACTAACGAATTTCAGTATTGCAACAGAAACCATGATGTTGTGGGACATGACTAATAACAACAGAGCATACTGTATTTCATTATTAGCAAAGAAAACATAAATTGTTGCATTGTTTCCTTTGATCAGGGAGCTGCTACTCTAGCAGTTCCCTGCTTTGATCACTATTCATCAGTTAACAACGAATTTTTTTACCCTTACGCTGTGTTAAATTAAGTGCTTCTATATGTTCCCCTAGAGTGCACTTTGATCTACGGAAGTTACTTACGAGATAACCAGATAATTTGATAAATATAAACACTAAAATATGGAACTATCATTATCGATATCTTAGATAGCAGCAATGTATGATCCTTTCTTTGTACTTAATTAAACAAATATACTAATGCATCATTACGATACGCGATACACGTGTTTTCTTCAAGTTTCAACAACTTCTGTCAATCTAGAATCAACCTTTGTGGTCACGTGACGGCGATGAAAGGGCTGCATTAATAACGGTTGTATGTGATTGGGGTTGGGAAGGAGGTTAGGAGCCAGGTAGAAGATCAGCGATTGGATGGACGACCAACACATTTGCATACAGGTTATACTTCTTTTTTGTTTTTCTTATTTTTGACGATTTTCGCCATTTTCTATTTAACAAGATAGGCTGTAAAATACATTTTCTTTGATGATATTATAACAATTCTGCTCTTTTTCGTACTTTCTTTGCAGAATTATGTAAAGGATGGCTGTTTTCAAGGTTTTATGTAGTTTTGATTTGCTTTAGTACAGGTTAAAAGGAAAATTTGACTATTCTATAAACAATGCCGCTTTATGTATTTGTGGTTTTAAGATATTCACCTTAAAATATGCTAAATATCTAGAATGTTCTTTTCAGGCTCAAAATGAAGATTTTTTTCATTTTTTTTCCATTTCTTTATTCCAGTATAAATTTACAGAGAAATTTATAAATAGGATAAAAATATAACAATATACAGATCATCAAAATACAGGTTAAGACATATAAAAGTTTATGAGATTAAGTTAATAATGAAACATAAAAGATGACGTCGGCTCCTCAGTGCAGGCTTCAATGTTAATCCATTGTTCATATTTCTAATAACTTAACCATATATTTTATAAATATTAACATGTTTATAAAGTAACCTTCATGTAAACAACAAAGCACCCTTGGAAGATATTCAATGCCATTTGTCTTTGAAATATCTGTAGCATATTATAAACAAGTCTATTGAGGCCATAAGAGTATAACGTTTTCCCATTGAGGTTTGTGTTGCATATGAAGAACTGACCTAATGGTTTGTCTATTAGACTGCATAGTCCGATAAAGTTAACTGCATGAATAACGCTGTTTTAAGATGCAACCCGAACTCATGTAAGTGTTTTTAAACGGTCTAAAACATACCCAAAGTAATTTTAATTCAGATCTTAACTATGTTTGTAATTGTTTTCACTCGAGGTAAATACTAAACTACCAATCGTATACAGTTACTGACAATTACATGACTGTTTAGATTAATTTCACTACAACAATATAGTTTATACATAACCTATACCTTCCCGCAGCCTGTCGTATAACATAGATATAGTTCTCAATACTACCCGTCATTGTATCACATATACATTCTTTGTAGCTTTAACGAGAATGAAAAGCAAAAGGCAGCGTTGCTTTCACGGTTACGAAAATTCAATGAACAAATACCTTGCTCAGACTGCAGTACGACAATATA
>JAIPMN010012236.1:0-10884 GCA_020650975.1 Apostichopus californicus
ATGACATGTCAAGTTTAGTTTATTTATTTATATCAACCAAAGTATAATGAAATATGCGGCTGATTAAGGTTTTGGGAGGGGGGGGGGGGGCTTTTGTGAAATACTTTATAACGTAGGGAGGTCTATACTTGGTTGAATGAAGCTGACTACTGTGTAAAGGAGTCTGGTAGTCCTCCCCCAGTAATAGAATTTAAAACGTCGAATAGTGCATTCTGATGCATATTTAAGTTCTATTTTAGGTATATTACAATACCTCGAAACGGATAGATTTTGATATAATATAATCCCCGACTGATTTAGGTAGTGTCCTGGATCTTTATAGGATGGCCAAAAGCGAATGAGTGATTTGATACTAAATGTGCTGATGTTATGGGGTCACTGAGGCCGACTCCCATGTTTGAGATCCTCCCCAGAGGAAAAGTACAAACTTGAAAAGCCAAATGGTAATTAATTGATCAAAATGGTCAGATCTATAATCCTTGCAATGGATATATTTTTCAATAGATTCTGAGCACTCCTATATCACATAGAAACTTTTCTCAATACATAGTATCCCAAACAGAACATTCTGTAATTACTACAATACATATAGTAGGCATATATGCTTGGTAGTTTGTAACTGACTAACCGTACAACTTGGCCGTTGATCACTCTAAAGTTCAAAAATTAGGCTAAACCATATACCTCGAAAGACATTCCTTTATACCTCCTACATGTGCCTTTTGTCTAAACATGTGTGGCTGCTGAATCATATGCTACAATTGGTATGTGCAAATACCAGGGGCGTATCCAGGATTTCCTAACCCGGGGGGCGATATTTTTTTTCGTAGTACAGCGAGGGGAAATCATGAATTATTCATACATTTTAATAAATATTCAGATTACTTGTTTCTCAGCCACGTAAAGCAATAGCGAACAACTAAACGTTATGTGGGCTACTACTTGTACATGATGTGTAATAAAGTTCGTATTTTGTATGGTGTGACGGTAAGTACTGTGTGTTATTAGTAAAAATGTTGTATGGTGAAGCGAGTATCCAGTGGACGAGCAGATTTTTGAGGCTCATAATTCCCTTGACCAGTCACAGTGAAGAATGCCTGGGTCTGGAAAGTACACAAATAAAAGCGAAGTGGACATGATGCGAATTCCCAATGGTTTTGGTGTGAGTGATTGATATGGGAGGGATGTTAAGAGGCATTATTAGCACACTAACTTGTAATTGTGACGATTGGTCGTAGCTAATCGTAGGGTCGTAGCTAATCGGACTAGGAAATGGAAAGACAAAGAGTAACAATTAAACTGAACAAGAGCCACACTATAGTTAGAAAAGTAAAAAAGTAAAAAGTACACTCATGCCTACCTCCAAGTCAGCCAAGGCACTGACATTCTCGTAGGTATCTTCATTTGAACAGAAACACGAGGTTACGGTCATGTTTTTTCCTAGGGTTTTATACGTTCAACATAATCTCATGTACAAAGCACGTAAGTGATGGAAAACACTTTCTGCCAATGATTCAGTGTACGTGATCACGAGCTTGCGCAAAGTTGTACAACAGCGCTGTTCGCTGTTACAAGTGAAAAATTAACAATTCATTTCTGCTCAACAGGAAATTTCTGTAAGTCATGAATAATTCATGTATTTCCCCTCGCTGTACTACGAAAAAAAATATCGCACCCGGGGGGCCCGAATTACTATCTAAGCGGAGCGCCACCATTGGTTGGCGCGCAGCGTACAAGAAAATTTATGGTTTTGACACCCCCCAGATCACCGGAAATGGCACATCTCAGAGTCTCATGTATCTCAGAATCATACTGATCAAATACCTCTTCTGTAATTTGTTTGGCTTTGAAAATATACAAAAATCTGTCATAGCACACGTATACACTATAACATCTGCTTATTATTATTCAGTCCCATATAAACTATAATACGCTCTGATAAATCAAAGCATGACTTTTCAGAAATTTCATCAAAGATGGAGGAGCCTGGGCAGGAAAAAACCAAACAATTTGATGTACTCTCAACCCCGGTAGTCCCCTTATGCACTTCCAGACATTGTATACTCTGTAGTAACCATGACATATATCGCATACAGTCATTGTTGAAGATTTATAAGCACCCTCTCCTAATTTGGGTATGATTTCAGGTTATGCTTTGTTTTAACTGATAACAATGGGATGTCTAATCCATAATACGACAATTGGCTGATAAAGCTTTCTATCTTTTCAAATAATACAAAAAAATAATAATGTTATTTTCCAAACGTTATACACGGTAGTTTACAAATCAATGAAGTCAATTAAGTGCATGGACTAGTTTCATTGAAAGTAACGAATTATTCATCTAACTAGACACTGCACCATACATGTAAATTTGCATAATTGCATTAATGCATAATTTTCGCTTCGTGTTTTTGTTGATGTACTTAAAAGGGTATTTAGAGGTGCTACATTGCAAGGGTATATTTCAAAACTTTTCTCGAGCACATTTAATGAAATGTAATCTTACTTAAGTACTCTTACTAAACGTAACTTATTACTGACCACGTAAGTACCACTACGACACATAACATTACCATTACTTAAGTACTATTATCAAACGATAAATTACTAATGACCACCTAATAGGCCTACTTATAGGTAGTAGTACTACTACACATATATAATCACTTAAGATGTATAATGTTAATAGTAATAATACTTAAGCACAGTCTTACTCAAAGTGTTATTGCTTGTCTAGGAGTACTAATAAACAGCAAGAACACCGTTCACGTTTTCCTACAGACAACGGAGGTGTATAAAGATGTATGTATATATTTTCCAAGAAGCAGTGCACGTATATAACACTACGACACCTTTAACATTACTTAAGTAATATTAATCGTAATGTTACTGAACAAACAAAAGTCTTACTCAAAGTGATACTGTTTAAATAGGAGAACTAAACATACAACTTGTAGACATTTTCTGACAGAAATGGAGTTTTATACCGATATATGTATTTATTATCACAAATAACACAATTTGTAAAACACACAATAAAACAAACATTATCTCCTCTATGTTTCTATTTTTTATTTGTGGAACGCCAATAGTTCAACAGGTTGAAATCATTTGACGAGAATCACCATTTAAGTTTGCTTTATGACGAGCGATGCACATCAAATATCTTTGCAAACATAGGTGCACACAAACATAGACATACAGGTGTACCCCCGAAGCTTATCTTAATCACATATATTTCAAATATGTTTAGTTTATAAATTTTTATATTAACAAGATTGAGTTGAGAAAAGAATAGACCAAGTTTCGGACAAATTCAATACAGAACATAATATCATAGATTTTTAATCAAACTTACGTCATATGTACTCGTTACCTCTTTGAATGCGATTAACAGTTAATATAACATTCAATATACCTTATATACACTGTGTTATGAAAAGTTCATAATCAAATAATAACCTTTAAAAATGATCAACCATAAAACTTACGATTTTTGGCGTAGATATCCAAAACACAGAGCAGAATAAATGTTGCGGTCGTTTTCTATACGCACGGCACAAGAACAGTTTCAAAGTTTAGTTCATAAGTTAACCAAAGATCCAAATCGCAATATATATATCGTTATATATTGGATTCCAGAATGATGTCGTTTTCTGTTATCAAGATGAAATTCTTGGCTCTCTACGTCCTGACTGAGAAAACGCTTGTAGACGGTAATAAAGCTGACTCTGTTAGAGCACAAGCTTTAATATTTATACCAACCACCGAGACGGGCAACAATTGAATTTGCGGTCTCTACGGATATTTGGCATGCCCGAACGGCTGGGGGTGGAGCTACGGTCGAGGTAATTTTTTTTTTCTATTTTGGCTTTTTGGTTGAACCTTTCTCTCTTTTTAAAAACTTGGATATCTCCGAGGGTGCAATATGGTTGATAAGAATGCTACGTGTGCGATTCTCTGCACAAGTTCGCTGGCAGGAGGAAACATCGGCGACGTTATTTAACAGGGGTGACCATGTCTAGCAGATAACAAACCCGATAAGCTGGTGAACATTTAAGAGCTGTGTGTACATATATCTATATATATAGAACGTGTACACACGAATGATATTTTATTGTACTGAGATTAGTCAATGAGTGATGTGTCTGTCGTGTAGACGTTTGCCTAGATGAGAATTAAAGTTATAGAGGTGTATAATAGAGGTGATAGAGGTGTATAATAAGCAGCAGTACACACATGGGTGGATGAACGATCTAACCGAAATTTATTGAAAACTTCGGAAAGTTTAACCGAAAAATATTGGCGACGATGAAGGTGACTTATGAAGGTGGGGAGAAGGTTGGAAGGGGGTTAACCAAATTTCCATTTCTGCCTCTGAAAATGTCCCTCCGTCCGTTTGATCTAATCAATAATGATGTTTTACATTACAAACCTCTATATCATATGGTAGTTATAAATAGTGCAGGACAATACAGGTTGGTGCACTTTGTGTTTTTTAGAGAAATATTCGTTCTAGATAAGGGCTCAGAAACAAACTATCCAGAACAAAATATTGAAGCGATGTTTCATGTTACAATAAGAAGACGGTCGAATTTAGCAGAATACACATATTAGAGATTGGCCATGCAATTTGCGTCGAGTTTTAGATTGACAAGCAACTGCAGTGGGAGCAGGACAGCGCGTGGAGGACTTTGAAATACCTCACACAGCGGGAATTTAGGAGTGGTGAATTAGAAAAATCAGTCAATTTTTAGAGCAATCAGTTTTTGGTCTTATTTGCCTTCATTTCTGGCATTTTTTGAAACGACATTCCTTTCTCATCTCTTATCATGCAAATATGTTGCCGACGTCACTTATTTTTTTTTTAAATGTGACGTAGAAGCGTGAAAACTGGCGCGTTAAGTGGTAAACACATACCTCGAGTTGAGTGAGGTGATAGTTTATTCATTACTGATACATAGGAAATGTAATAAAAGCTTACCCTGTATGGGGCCGACGCCAGTGGCGTAGTGGGAATTAGCCATGGAATGGAGGGAGGGTGGAGGGGTGGGGGGGGGGTGATAGAGTATTGGCCAGAGAGTAATACCTCTTTGAATAACTAGTAAATTCGAATACATCGTATGTTTTAGAAGTGTAGCTGTAACATCAATGATGCTATCAAATACGTACAACACTTGACACGGTATACCACTAACACTGCCGGTTATATAACGCAGCCAATACACAAGGAGCAATGATACAGACTAATACACAAGAAAAGTAATACATTAAGCGGTTTTAATATCGAACGTGCAGCCAGTAAACCAAAACGGGACCTGTGTACTTTTCAGGGTCCAATGGTTATTAATTTAGATATCAACATGGGCATTGTCTGTACCAAATATGAAAAAAACTTGGGCTTGGATGAATGTTGACGCTCCTTGGGGCCCATTTCTGTTGCTGCGCCGGAGTCATCTTGCTCTTAGCGATGACGATGATGATAACGATGGAGCTGACGATGATTATGATGAAAAGTGTTGAATTGATTATTGATTACATCTTGTCAAGTTAACATTTTGCAAATAAATGACGAATTTCTCACTTCTTATGTAATATGTAAATTTGTAATTTTCAATGACCTCGTCATTTCAAATCTTAATGGTGAATTATCCATTTTATTAAATGCGAGAACTTCCATCAACTTATTGCCAGTGTTTAAACATTTCGAACCATAATTTTTTTTAATTTGTTGAAATGTTTTATATTAACCGAAACGTTTGAACATTTCAACGGTATACACGATTTAGTGTTTCCATACAGTCCTGCAATACAATTAATCGTTCACGCTATATCTTACCGTTATTCAGCAGAAATCATTTAAACACTCATAAAAACGTTCATTCTCATTTTGGGGTCATGGAGGTTATCGGCTTCCTTCATCATTATGTTTTCGTTTCGCTCAAAACAAAACAAAAATACCACTACATTACACAAGACGAAATGTGACCCAATCGGTCATTGGAGCATTTATACAATACTAGCAAATACCTCGCAAAGAAATACATCACGTGGGAAGATCAAGAATATTAAGAAGCATATTCGATAGATATCAAAATGTCAGCGCAAACTAATGTTTGATCAATGTTTACACCAACGCATTGTAAGAGCCATCGGGAGGAGTGATGCCTAGGGCCCTATATAGGCTAATTTGTCGATGACACAATATATCACGACAGGCTGTATGTAGAGCGATTACCGCCTCCAGTATAACTCGTAATGGTTCGATCAAAAATACGTGAAACTATCACAAATGTCACAGGTCAAGCGGAATCAGAGTTTGAAACACTCAAGAAGAGATCACGGGGATGACTTAGATGCGTCGTCTAAAGGAGTGTTGAAAAATAGCAAACATAATGTCAAACTTATACGTTATTATATATGCCATGATGCTTGTCATAACATGGATGACTTGAGCGAGTCTAAACTGAGGGCAATGTGATAAAATGTTATATATTATTGGGCCTATATATAAATATGGTAATACTACCGCTTGATGAAAGTTAGCATCGGTCTCTCAGGAGTGAAAATAAGGACTAACAATAAAAAATAAACCAAATTAGAGCTGACATTTATATGCTCATATATTCTTTATATCCGTATATTATAAGTTTTTGTAATAGTTTACGGGATTCCCATGTGGACTTAAAACTAGTGAGTTTCCTGGGGTTCTCTTTGATCAATACATTGCAGGTTTTAGTTTAAACACATCATAGCAAACAACGTCAGAAGTTGGTACTAAAATTGGCCGCATATGACGTTTCTCTCACGCCTTCTTTGTTTCGTTAGGCTTAGGCTTAGGCTATAGAAATGGGAGCACTATTTACAGTTTTGCTTATACATTTGTATACTAGCTATATAACAATATGTACTAGCTATGTATACATTACAGACGTGCGACGCCATACAGAAACTTGCCTGCATGTTTAGGGCTATACTTAAATTAATGGCGTCTGTAGTAGCCTCCATGAGGCACGGACTAGAAAATGCCTTACACGGAACCACAATGAAATAGGACATTTCGCTAGATTGGATCAACCATAGTCGTGTCGTTGCCTGTCACGTGACACAAAGCCACATTGGACGGTCATCTTCCTTTTCTTACAAACAAACAAAAAAGACAGAAAAGGAAAGAAAAAAGAACAACAAGCATGCAGACGTCATTTTGTGATCATTCTGTTATTTCGCGTTTTCGTCGGTTTATGAAGCTTACGGTAAAAATAACATATTTAAACATTCCAAACTGATCGGAACGCCATGCAGTCTCATATAATCTTCTTGTCAGTGACCTCTCGGGTCACAGGCTAATGTTTTAGTATTTTATATTGTTTTGACCGTAGACAATGTTCCTAGTGGATGTCTGCAACCTTCAGGTACATGTCTATCAAGATCAGCCTTCACTTGGCCACCATGGGGTACCCCATTACCCGTCAATAACACAGGTGGAGCCTAACCATGAATAGCAATGGTAATGATTTACATAAGCTATATAGCCTAACAATTGACAATACACAACTAAAGCAGTTGGAACCCATATGGGTATTATAGCTACTGAAAGGATTTTTATTTATCACGATAAATCTACTATGGCAACCATTATCTCTGTTTCTTTTCACGATTAAATGGATGTAAAATCTCACGTTGTGATAGACGAATAGCCTCGAGTGTTCGATACCGGGGCAGACGATACGAAATACACATGTTACCATGGCAATACTACAAACTTACCTCAAACATTGAAAGATCGGTAAAAGCTCTTAACAGTAGTTTTTATATACTTGATGCCGGTATATGTTATAGCTCTTGAAGTTATACTGCAATGTGTATAAGTACTTAGTCACAAAGTGTCAGTAGGTTTTTTTCTGTGCGTTTGATCAGCCGTTGTTTGAATTAAGGATTAATGTGCTAGTGATTAATGAACTTAATTTGATTCCCATATTTTACTTCATAATTTGAAAAGACGGCTTGTCAATTAAGTGAACGAAATTCGAAGAGCATCGATAACCGGAATTTATCAACATCAATTCCAAAAAGAAAAATAAGCTGTTTTAAGTCAAAAAATATTTCACAGTCAGCATACACATATAACCCGTTGGGAAGTTTCAAATGGACGAAAACTTTGAAATATGAAACGCTTGGAATAAGCGAAGAAATTGATGTTTACAAGGTGATTCGAACCAATGATGATCGTCACCACATTATAGGGCCAGAAGTATAGGGCAACACGTGACTAGAATCCCGACCAACTCGATAACAATATACTTGTTATTTCATTGTCTTTCCCCCTCTCAGTAAACTATTTTTTCTTGAATCAAAGCAGAAATAGATGACATGAAATGATTACATTATCAAGTTACCTTTGTTTCTTTTGAGCATTCCTGACCCAAGAGATTCCCATACAGCCTACATGACGTCAGAGATTTTGCCGATTTACTAAATTTTTGATTGGCATTATGAAAATATACTCCATCCTAACGTTCCTTATCAAATTTTATCATCATATATGGTTTTTAGGGGTACACAGATCTGCTGTTGACAACATGGTTTTGTCTGATAATAAAACGTATATTGATATCTATTACGTACTACTACTACTACTACTACTACTACTACTACTACTACTACTACTACTACTACTACTACTACTACTACTACTACTACTACTACTACTACTACTACTACTACTACTACTTCCACTACTACCACTACTACCACTACTACCACTACTACCACTACTACCACTACTACCACTACTACTACTACGACTGCTACGACTGCTACGACTGCTACGACTGCTACGACTACTACTACTACTACTACGACTACTACTACTACCACTACTACCACTACTACCACTACTACCACTACTACCATTACTACCACTACTACCACTACTACTACTACTACTTCTGCTGCTACTACTACTACTACTACCACTACTACCACTACTACTACTACTACTTCTGCTACTACTAATACTACTACTCCTACTACTACTACTACCACTACTACTACTACTACGACTACTACTACTACCACTACTACCACTACTACTACTACTTCTGCTACTACTACTACTACTACCACTACTACCACTACTACTACTACTACTACTTCTGCTACTACTAATACTACTACTCCTACTACTACTTCTGCTACTACCACTACTACTACTACTACTACTACTACTACGACTACTACTACTACCACTACTACCACTACTACTACTACTTCTGCTACTACTACTACTACTACTACCACTACTACCACTACTACTACTACTACTTCTGCTACTACTACTACTACTACTACAACTACTACTACCACTACTACCACTACTACTACTACTACTTCTAATGATAATGATGATGACGATGATGACGATGATGACGATGACGACGATGATGACGACGACGACGATGATGACGATGACGATGACGATGACGATGACGATGACGATGACGATGACGATGACGACGACGATTTTTCGGTAAATAAGTTATTATAAAAAGTATCTGGTTGTATTGTTATCTATATCTGAAGATGACCGTATTGTACAACTATGTAAAACTATGTGGATAACTGTTAAGTCACTATCATGTATGCCATGTTTCCTTCAAGATGATCCGAGTCCTCATATACGTTTCCGTTAATATTATTTTCTTTTAACCAATTTCTTTTCATTGAAAATTTCACATGCTTTAAGAAAAGTTTGACCTCCTAATTGCTGCACTGAAAGGTAAACGACCGAACCAGACAAGAAAAAAATAATAAGGAAGGAAGAATGTTTCAAGGAAATCGAAGTCAATTATCGCTTTACCTTTAAAATATGTAAACAATGGCGGGCACGTCAAAACTATGCCGTAGATGTCAAAGGTCAACGATATAACAGCTTCGAGAGCGTAAGAAGTCACACGTCACAGCATGTTTGTGAGTAAACCTCTCGCATGACATAGTTTCTTAGAAGAGGAAACCTTGTTGTTTTTCCTTTCTAAATAAAGAAACATGAATGAGCAATTAATGCGATACATTCAAAAGCGGGGAAAACTTGGTGAACTTACCTAAGCTCTTTTTTTTGGACATAAAAAAAATGAGTGACGTGCATGGAGAAATGGGGTGGGGTAATTGGGTTTCCCCGGAGCATGCTGTATTAATAAAAATGGAGATTGGATTAAAGAGCATATCTATTATTATCTCTCCTGTTTACGTTAATCTCTGTTGTTAGGGTTCAAGAGCATATATAAACTTTTGACGCTATGCATATGGAAAACATTTTCAGATCACACCAATGAAATCATGCATGGTCGCCAAATTTAATGAAAAATGAAAAAGTATATACACATTATGGTGATGTTGATGTTATAAACAAAATTCCAACTAAATGACAATTTTTAAATCTTCGAAGTTACAAAGTACAGTGAGAAATGCTTCACCAAAGTTGAAACTAAATGGTTTCGAAAGTAAATCTCCTTCCTACTAGCATACGATGACTTCTAGCATACTATAAATAAAACACACCATGGTGGTTGAAATTCCAATCATCGTCAGACCGTGTTTACACATTCTTACTTATCCATAAAGTTTTTGTTGTAATCATTTCTTCAAATCTAAAGAATTGTTTTTAAAGAAAACTTGGACATCTCATCATTCCGCAGGGAGAAAAAGTAGGGAGATGCCAGCGGCGTTTGAATTGTTTCCAACAGCGTTTTAGAAGCGTCTTGTTGAGTGTTGACTATCACAGTAACATAAAAAAAGAAAAGACCGGAAGAATATGTGATGCACGGGACATCTTACTGGCTACAAATATATCTATATATATATATATATATATATATTTATATA
>JAIPMN010012238.1:0-13463 GCA_020650975.1 Apostichopus californicus
CCCCCCCCCCCTTCAGCATGTTTCTTTATGATATCGCTAGTAATTTCAAAATAGAAAATGCTTAGATGCAACTTACAAGGCCTAGGGAGTGTGATTTCCAGCGATCTGGCCAAAATTTGCTTGTACGCTTCGCGCCAACAAAAAGTCCTGGGTAGTGCCATTTCCAGCGATCTGGGAGGCATTTTCGGCCAAAATTTTCTTGTACGCTTCGCGCCAACTCATGGTGGCGCTACGCTTAGATAATTTGCCTCCCTTGGCAAATTCCTCGCTACGCGCCTGTTCGAATTTGTAAAGCAAACAGCAGATATCACATCATATCATATCATTGAGCATGAAAATGGCGTTCCAGGATGAACAGCCTAAAAACTGCCCGACTTGCCCGAAAAAAATAAACACAATTTTCGCGCGCTCCGCGCGCGTTCAACATGTCAATGTCATACAATCAATGCCATCGTGTTCCGTACAGTCCGTGAAAGTTGCGCAGTATACCGCGGGATGCTAATGTAAACAACGAAATGTCTTATGCAGACATCCAATTATGTCATAAGTCTCTTTTACATTAGTAATGACGAATTAGGGGCCCCAGCCCCCCCCCCCGCCTCCTACGCCTATGTGTGTAGTGTTCGGTTTCGGAAATATCTGCTATTTTTCATTTCCTTCAACGAAGTTTTACAATAGAAGTTTTAATATTTGTACATGCACCAATAAATTAACTGTATCTGAATTTTCGAAAATTTCCTGACCAACATTCTTCATCAGACTTCCCTCTACTCGTGCAATTTTGACCGCTCTGTTAGGGGTTGAAGGAGGTTTTTCTATATTGGTTGTCCATAGATGAAATTTTGTGTAACATTAAGGGTATGTTTTGAAGTGAGTTTATTCACGAGAAATGTGAATTTTCAAATTCTGAACAAATAATGGGCTTAAAACCCTCAAAAGTGGGGCTGTCGGGTATTGTGGGGCGTTACGTAGAATCACCTACAAAAGCAATGATCCACAGGACATGCGATAAGGTCGAACATGATTTATGACTGGTGACAATCTTCAAAAAGGTTATGGATGGAAAAAAACTATTGGGAAATACTTGGTTCTCAGGCAAAAAGTGTACATCTGGTTGGTCATTTTCAAGCCCGAGAAGTGCCATTTCCGGTGATCTGGGGGGTATCAAAACCAGAAATTTTCTTGTACGCTACGCGCCAACCGATAGTGGCGCTCCGCTTAGATAGTAATTGGCGCCCCCCGGTTAGAAAATCCTGGATACGCCCCTGATTTCATGGGAGGGCGTCTTGTTACTATCTAAGCAGAGCGCCATCTTGGGTTGGCGCGCAGCGTACCGTAATTTTTAGGTAATAGGGCCTCCTAGATCCAAGCCTTGTAAGCAGGGGCGTCAATCCGATTTGAAACGTGTGGGGGGGGGGGGACGTAATCAATTCGAGTATTCCGGCCGCAAGTACTATCTAAGCGGAGCGCCACCATCGGTTGGCGCGCAGCGTACCAAGAAATTTCAGATTTCAATATCTGCCAGATCGCTGGAGATGGCACTTGCCAGGCTGGATAGCAGCCATCTAGTTGCGTGATTTCTAGAGAAAATTACAAATTCGTCACTCAGAAAATCGGCAATAAAGTTCTTCGAAATGGGCACATTAAATTGCACCAAGTCGGTCAAGGAATGACCCCAGGGCCTCAGATATAGGCCTATAGGAACGATGCCCCAAAATGTCCCCGGACATACTTTAGGCGAAGGAAGCTATCCGCCGCGACTGCATGTGTGTTTCTCGACTTGCCGTCCTGGGAGTCATACCACAAAATTGTGAGTTTGACACCGGCATTGACATTTTTTGACAAATCTGCAAGTTGCGCGTGGAAAATAAAGGAAAGATTGACTGGTATTTCAGCCAAGTAACATACTGAATGACCGAACTATACGTCAAACTGATCAAAGATTACGTCTGAAACATTATTAGGGTTAGTATTGCCTCCTTTCTTGAAAATTAGGTTTTTTAGTGGTTTTAAGAGCATCAGGGTACGTCCCAGAAGTGAAAACCCGGCCTATGCGCTATATATGTCACGTCCGGTTTTTCAGCAACTATAGCCTACTGCCGGTGCGGTCGAAGGGTCGTTCATGAGTGGTCATCATGGAGATTCGAAACCATTCAGATCAATGATATATTTTTCACACATAATTTTTGAAACCCACAAAATCCCAGTGGGGGGTGCGACTGGGGGAGACAAGCTTTCATGGGGGGGGGGGGGGGGCGCCCCCACGCCCCCCTTGGCTACGCCACTGTAGCCTCGGCATGAATCCTTTCCAACTTTCATGTTAAGAATTTTCAGTTTTTTGATACAGGCTTAGCCTAGAGTAGGGGGCTATACACTAGGCCTCCTTTCTTTTAAACTTTAAAAATGGGAGAAATACATTGGTATAGAACATTAAGTGCGCAAATGAAGATACCATGCTAGGTTATCATATATAATTAATAGCCTACACTTTTAAATTACAGTACTGTGTCAGTGTGTGCTATAGCAGTCACCATCGACATAGGCACAATTTTGCATAGAGGTATAGTAATGTACAGTAGTGCCAAACATGTTCGTTCACAATTAGCCTAGCTAAAGTTTAGCATAGCCTATGTTGTATTGTGTCAACCCTCATAGTAATAGAAATATTTGTTAATACGACCATCAACATTTATTTATATATTTTTAATTGTATAATTTTGTAACTACACTAAACTATAGCTCAATCTGTTGTTGCTGTTGTACGTCATAAGGATTTCCTACACTACCCGCATCCTCTTCAACATTGAGAACGGACTCATAAACAGAGTGTTTGTGAATTTCAAAACCACATTTCCTAGTTTAACAATGTATTGTAGTTAACTTCGAGACAACCTCTTTGCACAATTGACATCATAATAATACACCTTAAGACGCCATATATAGTGACGATATGACGATATAATGACAGATAATAAGACGCCATAATAATGACGCCATAAAATACAATAATAATTAATAATTATCATAATAAAATTCATTGGCTGGACTGTACGATAATCGCAACGTGGAAAGGCTGGTAGAGTGCCTGTAATATACTTAAGACTTCGACTGATCAATATTTTGTTTAATTAAAACTTATTCGGGTTCGGACGGGGAAACTCAACACTGGTTTCCCGACTAGCAGTCGGCAGCTTGTGACGATTCACGACTACAACAGCCCAGTTTTAACAAATGTAGCCAATCATAAGGCAGTATCTTTTCATGTGACCTTAATGAGCACATGTCGTTAGCAGTGAACAGACGACGTGTGTGTTCGTTCATTCGCTCTGTATATTAGTCAGACTATTGGTGTTCCTGACTAATGAAAACTAGGTCACAACGGTCGAGTTGAGTCTGTCATGGCAGTGTGTGGCGGTTTCAGTTAGAAGTGAACCTCTTTATCCTAATTGTTATACCTTTCTCGACCAATCAAAACAAATCAACCCATACTGGTCTATGGTTTAATTGCAAATTAATATGAAGTTCTCACCTCCCCCACCCTCTCTTAGCACACCTTCCCAATATTAATATCCATGGTAATATACTAAACGGAATGTAACATCACTTGAGAAATGAAACGGTTCCTGTGTAGCATAAATAAAGTGTTACTCGATGTTGTCCTCGTTAGACTTGCTCAAGTTCTCATTAGAACGAAGAATAATAAAAACAAGAATAGGCATATTCCTAACATTGGGGGGTGGGGGGAGGTGGGGGAGGGGGAGGAAGTTGTTCCTCACGGTTGTCTATGTCAAATACGACAACGATGTACGTTCAGCTTGCTTCTCTATATATATTATTACGATGAATTGAAATAAATTCCTTTCTCATGAAAAATATATCCTACGAAAAAGACCTTCCCAACCACTTATTTTTGTCTCATTATTTTAATTGTCTTATCTCTCTTCTCTTACTATTTCCTTATTTTAAGCATTCGTAGCACTACATTTCCTTTCAGTACATGTCGCCCAGGCATACAATCACTTCCTGATCAAAACACACACATTTTAATATGCACACAAATATTATTGTGTCATTGTCACGTATTGTTGGATAAATAAAATGAAACTAACCTCTTTGTTAAGGATTCTCTTTTATCAAGATGAAGGAAATAAAACAACACAGGGCGTCAAGACGAAGAAACCACTCCTGGGGCTGGAGTTCACCCTGTCGTATCCATGGTTCTCAATCCTTAAATGTGCGCTGATGTTGTTAACAGATTTCTTAAACAAAGTGAACAAGGAAATAAATATTCTATTTCCTGAAAAATGTGCTACAAAACCTCTGATTTCGCACAAACGTCTCAGCTTAGAGGAGGTAGGTCTGAACAGGAAGCAATTATGTTTTTGTTATATTGTGTGGCAAAAACAAAAGTATAAAGTTTCAGAGCTTAGTAAAGGTTTAGTTTATTTACCTTGTCATTTAATTCTACTTCCCCGGGGAAAATGATACTTTGATTAACAAACACATTTCCTTCGGTTCTCTCAAGTTAGCCACTTCAAGCTAATATGCGAAAGATTCTATGCTGATGTAGGGAACAGCTTCACCCTGCCTCATAGAGCGATGATGAGTTTAATGCATTAAAATGGGGTCTAAAATATATAGATGTGATCAAAAGGATATGGCTAGACTTAAATTGCAGACAACGAGTGGGTCAATTACGGTACGTCTGTTGATTATAATTCTTTTTCCGATATTGACCTTTGCTGATGAGGTCAAAGGTCAGACCTAAGCACATATAGTACTGCAGTAAAGATAGTCCGTTCAATCCAAATTGCAAACACTGATGTTTTACTCTGTTAAGAACTTCATGGATTTGCGTATGATGGATTCACATGTACTAGTAAACCTATAACAGGCTATAGTTCCATTACATATCCTCTATTTATGTCACGATACTCCATTACTAAATAACTACCGCAGAAACGCTATGAAGAATGCCTCCGTTTCTAAAATTGTAGCAACTATCCGAAAAATGTTAAAAATAAAATACAACTAGAAGTTCAGCCCGTTTCGTGTATGAACAATTACGCTAGGTTCTGCAGATCAACAATCACTTTTTGTTAGGATTAAGCTATAAGTGGTGATGTTTGTTTTGATCAAGGAGACAATCAACAGGAACTTAACAAGTCTGTTCTAACGAAATACTAGGCCTACTTTCCACAAGCCGATGTATGTTGTCTAAACACAGCCATGCCTACGCTTAAGGCTATGAATTTTTGATGAATGGATTTTGATGTTTAACTCACACGTACACAGTATTATTCGGCACTCGACTCAAGCAGTCCGTCTATGGCAAGCCTGATGTGTAATAATTCGAAAAAGTCAGTTTATCGCTGATATAAACTCAGTTTAAGAATTTGCTTTTGTATTGTTGTTGATTTGGTTTGTTGTTTTTCGAATAATTGCACATTAGGCTTGACATATCCGTGTCCATATGGTACAGTGTATCTAGAATAGGCTTTTGATATAACGGTTTAGAAGAAGAAATATGTAACAAGTTAGATTTTCAAAGAAAGGAAATTAACCAGACAGCAAAACTGCAGTGTGGTTTCAATGATGCTACATGAATAATATAATATGAACGTGGCAAACTAGGCTGTAGGGTATAGCCAGGACGAACAGCATAATTCAATCTAAGTAGTACAGCAAAAGGCATTGATATATGACAGACAATATTCACATCGACAGCTGATGACCGAGATGAAAACTATTCTTGTATTCAGCACACAGATCGATCTCTACCAAAGACAACATGCTTTTCTTCTTCCCAATGTGGAACACCTACAAGTTGTACATTAAACAGGCGCCGGGCGATTCTATTCCCCTGGTCCCCAAGATTTTGCGTTTGGTTTGCCTCTAAAACATCTAAAATGTTTATTTGGCACTGAATCTCGAACATTGCGAAATACGACGGAAAAACTTCAACAACAGAAGCAAATACCGATGATTCACAATGATATCGTCCATTCCAATAGCAACTTATTTACCAACAGTCGAGTTCATAGCACACCGTTGCTCACCGGCATGTATGCATCGGCGCACACGGCAACTCCAAACATTTAGCGACACACTTAAGTCAAAGAAGATTTGGTCGAGGCTTCCGGTCCTTATCCAAGGATGCCAATTTCCAACAGCCTCTTCTATTCTAATGAGGCGTAACGCACATGTTATCTTATAGGCTGGTCGGTTGGAGATACGGTAGATTATAAAACAAGGTTTCCACAATTTGACTCCTGGTGACCCCAAATGACATTAACCTCCACAAGAAACAACAGGCTTCTTGTACTTAACGAGCCACAACTACATACTAAATATGAGATTGGTCCAAGCTTCCCTTCTTGAGATATCGTGTTTACAAGGTTTTCACAATTTGACCCGTGGGACCCCCAAATAAACTTTGACCTCCCCAAAACAATAAGCTTCTTCTACTCAATCTGGTACTCCTACACACCATATATGAGATTTGAATTTTCCCTTCTTGAGATATTGTGTTTACAAGCAAGGCGTCACACACACGCACATACACACAAATATCACATCCGCCTGCATGACTACAAAGGTTACGATTATGATCAAAACCAGAAACGAATGTCATTGGTTGTAGGTTAAATTATCACAATGCATAACTACATCATATATAAATACAAGTACTCAGAGCAATGTGGCTTTCAGCTTTGTTAATATAATGCGTCCTTGCTGACAATCATAAAGTTATTATATTTACAACACAAAATCAAGTGTTCGTCGTTGTACAATTAATTCACAACTTTGTGCTTTCGTAAAGCGCAGTTGTAAAACTGATAATCAACAGGGGGTATATAATATACACAAGTATACAGATAAAAAGGACTTTCCGGCGCTAACATGTTTTGGCAAACTGTAGCCATATAATTAAATAAAAGAAATATTTTCTAAAAGACATTAGAATACAGAAAATGAAAGCAATATGTAAGCTTAAATTGATTTCCTTCAATATTCTCTCTCAGATGACTGATATATTCATTTTTATGTAGCTATAATTTCGGTGACTATAAATAGTAACATTCGTTTATCGTTCACATTGTAATCGACAACGTCGGGAGTTTCGTGCTGAATAGGCGTCTCACTACAATCTATAAAGTAAATTTATATTTCATCTTTTCAGTATGAAAATAAGCAAATGGATATTATAGTAGTTGTGTCCACCCATATGCAGAAAGTAACATGATGCGATTCTCCAAAGATTCTTATTTGAAAGGAATAGGCGACCTCTCCTCGAAGTGGAATGTTTTTGTAGTTTGTATTAAATTTCAATTCAGAGATGTAACAGAATAGAGGAGAAGCCATATCAAAGATTGAGCGTAATACAGCTATTCATTGCAACGTGATCGAACAAGAGTGTTATCTTCCACATTTACATGTTGCAGTGAGCTTTGATTCCTACACATAGCTAGTACACTGACAACCGTCATAATGTTCTCACTGAAATGACACGGTCAGTTGCACTCCACATTTACCTCTTCTTATGTTTTCCTTTCAAATGTCTTGCCACTACTGAAGTTGAGAATTTTTCGAAAAATAGGTAGAAACTAATACATCGCATTGCCTAACGAAGAGTTAAAGCCTGGTTATGTTTAAAGCCTAAACACGCCTTCATCAGTCTCTTTTCTGTGACATTTTGATAACATTTTGATGCAAGTATACATTGTCTACAAGAGATATACATAAATCGCAATACAACTTAAATTAAAATGATCGACTTTCGGTCACTCAAAGTCATGCAATGTAATTTTCAAGAATTGTTTTGTAATGAAACAGTAATTTTAATAAAGATAGCAGGAAGGAAACAAAGTAAAAAAGTTATAGTAGCGATCTATACAGCGCGTTACCACCCCACCCCACCCCACTAAGAGATGATTCTCCGAATGAAAACTTTAAACAAACACAATCTGGCAAGGCCCCATACCGCAATTTTCCGAGTAGCATTCGATTGCATAAATCTTCGGGATTAGAACGAGAGGCATGTGGTTGGTCTGGTAAATTCTCCTGCTGTCGGGAACATATAAAGTCTGGTAGGGGCGATTGATGCATCCTGGCTGGTAGATTCATGTTCGCCAAATTTGTCGGGACAATTAAAGACCTTTGTCGGGTAAAAATGTTCACCCCCACTTGTCAGACCTACTGTGGCGTCACTGCCTACATATTTAAGACATTTGTAAGTTACTACTATTATAGACATTATTCCAATGTACAGGTTTCAGAAATATTTGATGCTTACAAAAAGAGATTATTTGATCTACAATCTTAGAGATAAAGAGAAAAAGTTTAAAATTTAAGTAGTTATAATCTTTGCAAATAGAAACTTTAAATGTTATGCCCTTTTTAACAGCTTCGATGATTACATTGTTGATTATTAAAAATTTTCTTAAAATTTTAAATATTTGATGTTATGTAAATAACAGAAAATGTGTCTGCGCGAAGTGACTGTTTATGTGAAACTATAGAATACTTCGTGTCTTCATGTTAATTTAAGTTTATATGAAGTATTTTATTTATTTATTTGTTATTATTATTATTTTATCATTGTAGCTTGCTAATATTACCATTGTACTTAAACAATTGATTACAAAACATCACTTCACTATTCAAGGAGACTTAGAGCTTCTCCCTGTTGGGAGTGCAACAATAATTAATATTTGTAACATTATTCTGCTTTGCCAGGAACCTTTGAAATCCGCAACAGTTAGTTATTCCATCTCAAATAGGAAAATGTTTTACTGCTGCTCAACTTGCCATACCAGTGGCTGAAGAGTTCAACCTGCACAGTTTTGAATCACCTGCATGCTGAGGTTGATTAATAAACATTTTACTTTTACCTCTAATATTCGTAAACATAAATGATTTCAATCATGTCACTCTTCCTTTTCCACAACACTGGTTGCCTTGACAACATCAGCATCATCAGTCTCCTTGGTTACATTTGCTGCTTCTCCATAAGCAGATGTTGGTCTTAATGGCGCGGCTTGCACTAAAACGGTCGTATTGAAACCAACAAATTCATAATCAGAACCTTCATTATTTGTTTTGCCCTCTTTGTGGTCGTCAACGGCGATCGTGGTTTGGTAGAGAGGTTCCTGGTCTTTCACCAGGTCTGGAATTGAAGGAAACCCCTGGGTCTGTATTTCGGAACTGTAAAGGTTCTGAGTTCCTCCCGGTTCGATATCTGCCTCTGAAACGTTTCCTTCATCTCCTTTTCTAACCTTCTCCACTTCGAAATATTCTGGTGTGACGTCACTGAACTGTTGATATTCTCCCGAATCGACAACCTCTTTCTCTATCTGGTTGTTTGGGGTTTCTTCAAAAATTATCAATAGAGTCGTCTGATCTGGGTCATCTCGTCTCGCCTGATCATCGTAGACATGCAAGACACTTTCGTAAGAGTTTTCCGTTTGCCCGTGGCTGTTGGTTGTTTTCTCATCTTCTTGATCACTTCTAAAGGGAGTTTCCTGGTATGCACATGCATCTTCTGCAATCTCAAAATACTCGCTATCATCTTTCCAGCTCTTCAAATCACTCACCTCCACCTTGCTGGCAGTGGCCGATGTAGACTTCATCAGTGCGGAAGACTTTCCCTTTGAAGAAGATGGTAGCCCAATGGACATGGATGAGGTTTCAAAGCTTGTCCTGGTCCGACATACACGCAGCCAACCAGCCCATATGGCTCTGACATCATTCTGCCGGACACCGAAGAAGACAAAAATACAGAATCCTTGTAGTGAGTTAAAGATGCAAAATAAAATATTGGAAAGTGTTTGGAGTCCCAAAATGGAGACATATCCAAAGATCCAAGTCATTCCAAGTAAGACAGCAATTACGATAGCATTCTGAAACCGACGGAGCATCTCTCTGCTTTTATTATCGATTTTAGCGACTTTCTTCCTCCCACACGTCAATTTCGTGATTACCAGGATGAATATTATGAAATTGTAAAGAATCAAGAACGCCACTAATCCAAATACAAATATCAGAAAGACAAGTGATTGTGAACGTGGAAAGCAACTGCAAAGAAAAAGAAAATTAATGCATTTTCAAATTATTGGTATTACAAATTTTTAACAGTTTGCGATAATGCCAGGTATTAAGATGTGGACTGTACGGACACATATGAAATTAAACCATATAATATTGCTCATCATCAAAAATCAATACTAAACTGTTCCTTACTATAAATCGGTTGTATTCGAAGGTAACTAATTTACTGATGGAAAAGTTTCACCAAAAGTGAGATATCTCCCATATGGACATGTTCATGAATCATTTGCATACGCTAATGACATATTACCTTGACAAACAATGTAACACTGCACGTTTAAGAGAACATATTGCACAATGTTGACTCAAAACACCCTTTCACTATCTTGTCTCTAACTCAAGATATGGTAGATAATAATAATGTAATGTATTGTGGATAAAATATGTCAGATGGTGACATCATTCACTCTGCTGTTTTCAGATGATTGTCCGATACATCCTCAAATGTGACAAAAGGCTATATGACAGATATATTTATGACCTAAACATGCAAACTATTCCAGCCTTCTTGTTAAACAATCAAATTTATCCAACGGAATATCTCATGATATGTATATTTCGTTTTTAACATACTAAACTTCAAAGTTTACGTACATGCAATCTCTCTATGCGTACTTAAACTATCTAGAATTACAATAATGCAATTAACAAACCAAGGTGTCCTCTTTAAATTTGTCATAATTATATGGTTTAACTCATAATATGCTGGCGTTCTTTTCAAATCTGTCATTATTACATGGTTTAACTCATAATGTGCTACTCACTATGTAGATTAAATCAACTTACATCATAATACGTGTACTTATGTTTGCAATTAAATAACTTATTGACATGCAATTTCATGGCGACAATTTAAATTACAACTCTGAAACTGTCATTTCTGGTAGCAGGAAAATCCCGAAAATAACTCTACTCGTTGACCTGTTTAGGACAACTAATACAACTGAGTATTGGTTCGAGATTCAAAATTCACTTTTGAACGTTCTCTTAATATTAACTAGTTGCTTATACCTGCACGCATGAACGCCAAATAGCTGTCTCGACCCAACAGATATTTGTACCAACAGCAAAATTATCGAGTTGAAATGAATTAATTTATGCAAATTTAATCATTATTAACATGGGTCAACGACCAAGACTTTCTTAAAAGAATTAATGTTGACAGAATTTTAGTCTTTGTATGACATAGTCCAAGAAAAAAAAATGAATGCTTTTAATTTTTCTACAACTATTTTGGTTTTCAAGATATTCTCCTTTAAAAAAGGCTAGATCTCTGGCATGATCCTTTAAGGCTAACTTGATGATCATGTCAGCTCTTCAATGTAGGCCTAAATGTTAATATGCATCCAGTGCTTTATATAAGTTCTGATTACTTCTTTTAAGTTCGTATAAACAATAGGGCATCATTAGATGACATTGAACACCATTTTCAAGACACTGTAAACATGTTTTTGAGGCATTTTCCATTGAGTTTGTGTTACATTCGAGAACTTGACCTATGATGGTCCATGTATTAGGCTATTTAGTCCAGTCACTTTAATTTATGAACCCCAACTGTTTAAGGAGTAGTTTCTCAAAATTAAAAGTGTTATATAAGTACCAGCAGGACTGATAACAGTCCTATTAAACGGTCTTAATTTAAATTAATGTTGTGCCAAAAGTCATCTTTATTATCTTTATTATTTATCTTTATTTCATTGATGAATGGGCGACATGTGCATTGATGATGGGCAAACATGTGTCTCCTTAAAATTCGTCTACCAGAAGGCCAAATGTAATTTAATTTAATTTGACGTATATTTTAAATTTATTACTATACCGTTCATTAGCTATGCCCTGATGTAGGATTACTGCTACTAACAGTATCTTATGGAAAACTTACTAGTCGCAACTTGCATACGAGTCTGGTGAACACGACACACATGCAACAACAATCACAGCTGGAACACCTGCAAATAGAAAATATGTATTAAATATTAACTGTTAATTAAGTGTAATTCCTCTAAAATACATTTCAATCACCTTTATTCATGAGGTAGTGCTTGGTCGGGTTTTAATTTCCGCCCTACAGATCATTGCTCTTATCAATGTGTTGTTAATATTACATATAAAAAGGCAATAATTATATAATTTTATTCAATATTTTAGTGTCGAAGAATGCTTATACAGTAAAATATATCTTTAATGGTAACGGTAATGCCTTAACCTAAACTGAATTCACCACGAAGTTTGATATTAAAAATAATTTCCTGTTTACCTTTTATTATGGAATATTAGCAGCAATCCCCAGAGAGTGGAAAGCCAATGTAAGGCTTATTGAAAGCCCTTCTGATAATGTTCTTCATTTGATAAGTTTTACAACTAACTCATGTCCTACTAAAATTACTTATAATGTCCTTATTAAACCGAAACTTATGCACCCCTACCAGAGTTGTCCCTAACTTTTGCCGCACATTAGTTACTTCAATGGAAACTGGAATAATGTGTTCATATTACCTGTTGTAGCTGTTAGAGATACCAAAGTTCAATATTTTCTACTTTGTAAATAATGTATAAATTGTCAATTCAGATAATTGATTGATCCCACGTTGTAACAAACAGAAATCAATAAATGAGATGGAGGGGGAAAACATTATTATTTGTTATTATTTCTGACTCGTTTGGAATGCCGTGGACAGTCCACAATCTAGGGCATGTATATTACAACATTATGAGAAAGTGGGAGTTTGTATTTCCTCTTTGTCCACCAACGGAATACGCACAAAATCCCAACCAGAACAACAGTAGATATTGCTCACCAAAAAGTGCAACAATCTCCGACTTTCATAGTATTTTCCAAATAGATTTTTATTTTGGAACTTACATCGTCATTTTTGACAAAAATTTGACCTAACAGCTGGCCTATTACGTGTTCGTTTTGTCCAAAAATCGGCCTATTTCCCCCTCGATTTTGGTAGACATCAATTTTTTCATCTGGCAGCCCTGACAAGCTCCTCTTACTTATCATCATAGCTTCATAAAGCATCATCATACAATCAACCGAAGAAGGTCGTAGAGAGGTCAGCCTTTAACTTTTACCTCCCATCCCACTACCCCCTCTCTATCTCGCTCCTCTAATTGGATAACAAAGCTACATAGAAGAATAGCAAAGCTTCCTCAGTCAAAAGCATATCTAGAGGTCTCAAAATTTGACGAATGAAACTACACAGTACAAAAACTATTGACAAATATCTAGAAAACGGCAATGCAAAACCTATCAAATATATATAAAGTATGCAGTTGTTTCGAGGGTTAGAACGACAGACGATTACATTATGACCTATTGGTGTGAACGGATACATATATATATATAT
>JAIPMN010012239.1:0-11837 GCA_020650975.1 Apostichopus californicus
TTCTAATTGTACCTATGCTGTTATACTTATACCACACATCTGCTGAGAGGTATTTAATTCTACTTGTACCTATGCTGTTATACTTATACCACACATCTGCTGAGAGGTAATTAATTCTAATTGTACCTATACTGTTATACTTATACCACACATCTGCTGAGAGGTATTTAATTCTACTTGTACCTATGCTGTTATACTTATACCACACATCTGCTGAGAGGTATTTAATTCTACTAGTACCTACTGTATGCTGTTATACTTATACCACACATCTGCTGAGAGGTATTTAATTCTACTTGTACCTACTGTATGCTGTTATACTTATACCACACATCTGCTGAGAGGTATTTAATTCTACTTGTACCTATGCTGTTATACTTATACCACACATCTGCTGAGAGGTATTACACTTTGCAAATGGAAGTTATGGATTAAACTTCAGAGATATGCAAGTGAAAAACTGTATGACATAAACTTTGAGTGATATGAATTTTTTTTTAACTAAATGGTTTAATCACTGTGTTATTATTATTTTGGTTAAAACAGCATTGTTTTTGTTAGCTTCTTCAATTAAGCTTAGCATATTTTGAGAATCTGATAATCCTACAACAGGTCAGCCTCATTGTCCAGATTTATTCAAATGCTCAGGAAAAAGTAGAAACTTTATGCCATGTCAGTAAGTACTGTTTGCATAACTTACTAAAACTTAAATATTGCAAGAGTGTCTGGGTGACAATTTCTTCAAAAATTTATTCCAATCAATCAATATTTTCTCCAAACAATATCTCACATAATGCCTTGGTTTGATCATTCAATCTTATTTGGGGAAATATTTGTCTGGTTTGGTACAATTGCAAAATATTGCAGACCAGCTCAATTCAAAAGCTGCTTATAGGTGACATCTATGTTTACAGTTATCATCACAACAGTCATATTTGTTCTACATTTTAACAATACTTACCGATCCTCTCTTGGGGCCGCGAGCCCATTCAACTACGATCCTCTGGCCTTCTATCTCCCGGTCATTTTCGTATCTCATGGCATCCTGAAGTGCAATATAAATGTCAGAGCTTGTAAATGCTTCTTTATAAGGTATACCATACTTCTAAATGGTAACCTTCAAATGTAACAAACAATTTAAAGAAACACATACATAGACCCAAATGTAAGTTTAATCTTTCTTCATAGAAATGCTTCAGCTACTATTTTTTTTTTAGAGTCAGATACCAAAGTTGTCAGAGAGAGTCATTCAGTCCCCACTGTACTGTCACAGTGACTCTGAAATTGATAATGTTCAAAGGCTTTCCTTTGTTTTTTCTGCTTATGAAGTATCTTTAATGCATGAAACAGATTACAAAATGATAATATTTAATCTATGCCAGTAAACCATCAACAGAAACTTTAATATTGTAGCTAGAGCATATCGAAATACTGTATTCCTTTCCTCTCTCCAAAAAGACATAACTATGCATAAATGCATAACACAATGTCACTAATAGACTTGCCAAAGTCTAATTCAATGTGTTTTTTTTAGCATATAAAGACAATGATACCTCATAAGTCCCATATGAATTTTTCTTTCTGCTTGGAGAGTTGTTTACTTAACACATCTCACAAAGGTTGTTGTTAAGGGTTGGGATTGCTGCACTTAACACATCTAACAAAGGTTGTTGTTAAGGGTTGGGATTGCTGCTCCTTCAACATATGTCCACTAACTTTTGTTTCCTCTAACTCTCTTAGAATCTATATAAATTTCATACCGTAATATTTGACAAGTCACTGCATTTAAACAAATTGAAACAGAACTATTGTGATTTAGTTAGAAGCTGGTACAGAGTGGTCACATTGTATTAAGTCGCTGGGACTTCGACCAAACAGTCAATATATTTAGGGAAAGGTGTGTTACTGAAGAACAGCAGTAAACAACACAATATTCAGGCCTGGTCATTTTGTTCTGTTCGTGACAAAGGTCAAAATTATAGTATATTTATGTATGCGACGATTATGCCATCTTATTAAATAACAGTGAAGGGCTAGGCAATGTTTGGTTTAAAAGTAAGATATCCAACTCCATGTAGGAAAGAATGAATGTCTTGAACTCTTCCCTATATTTTACTAATGTGTGTGGTAAATGTGTGCTTCAAAGAATGTTTATATTAGTTTGAAAGTAGACAAAAGGAACGTCAAACACCAGGAGATGTAACCATAGCAACTTAAGATTCATTAGAATATACATATCTTATCTGAGAAACTCAACATTCACAAAGTACTTTTCAACCTACCTAAGGACCCTGACCCTAACCTTTTTAAGGACCCTACCTAATCATGAAGAGAATTTTAATGATAGCATACCTGAGATATGCATATATGTCTAAAAGCAATTTTGTGTTTTATCGGCAATTTTACCAACCTACAGAGTATTATTCAGAGCTGTGTTGATCAACTTTAGCAATCCTACATTTTTTCATCTGATGAAAATTTATTATGTTGCTAAACATTTGAAACAAAAACATCTGTTAAAAATGGGAAAACAGGAGAGAGTCCTAGCAGTAGTTGGTGGTATTTGTAAAACAATATTCAAGCACTGGTGCAGTTATTCATATTAAAGGAAACATTTAATATTTCAATTGATTTTATTGGAGGCCAGGGGGAAGAGGATACCACATCTGTTTGCTTCAAGTTTACTTTACAATCTGTGACAAGTTCAAGTATCTAAAGAAGAGACCAAATGCAAACTCCACTGAAATACAACGTGCCCCTCTTCCCTTGGTCGAATAAATTGACAAGGAATTACTTGTAGACTAATACATAAACAAACAAGCAAATTAAGCCATTTGACTTTCAATGGTCCTAAATATTTCAAAGTATCCAATGCTCTTTAATTGTAGATGGTGTTGTATTTGTAATCTTCAAGGTAAAGATACAGTCTGCTGATACCTCATCTAAACAAAATCATGTCAGAATGACAAACTACTGCAAGAAATTAAATTTCTATGCAAAAAACAAAAAACTACTCACTACATAAACTTTAAGGGATCAAGCATCCTGGAAAGCAGTTTACTTTAAATACAGGTTTATAAATTTAACATTTGATCAAGTGGATTGGTCAGAAGTTTTATATCAATGTAAAGTACAGCTCTATAAGATATGAATGGAAATTTGCTTGAAACATCCATTTAGATGATATAATCAACCACTCATTGAGTAGCATTGTCCTAGGCTAACTGAAACATTACCGACTGTACCTTTTAGTAATTGCATTCAGCAATAACACCTCATGTTAGAAGCAATCTATTGAGATAACATTTCCAACCAGCAATGTGAAATATTTTAACCTGTAACCATGCAAGTATCAAACTATCCTACCCTTGGCTGGTGAATTTCAAAGTAAGATGTCAGTACCAATGAAACCATGTTTTATGTCCAACACTTTTTGATAATCAGTAACATATACCACAATTTGACCTTAACAAAGTGGAAAATGTGACCTTATTTTTTACCTTACAATATTTTTTCTTTAATTTGCCTAAGAATATTGCTTAGTTCCCAGTCCATGTAATAGAAGCATTTGGAAAAGCAAAATTTCAGCCTTAATTCAGTCTAATCTGGTAACTAACTGGATGAACTGTACCACTGTATACGTTCAGAGTGACTTTATCTAGTTTGGGATAATCCTGTGATCACCACGTTGATCACCACCCTTCAAACAGTATCAAAGCACCAGACCATGACTTAACCTTGCGCCCATGAGGCTCACAAAATGAAACTCAATTGCCTTACCTTCTACCATCATCCTCATAAAGATAAACATTATGAGAGTCATACACACAAGCCACATATTAACTGTACTTTAAATTGAAATGTCTGTGTATGTAACTTACCTGCATTGCATGTATTTGACAGTGGTCTCTAGCAGAGGACTGTACTGTAAACAATGCTACTTAGAGGAATGCACATTCCATCGCTATGACAACCTTACATAACAGAAAATACTGCATTTAATAGTCCCCAGAGTAACATCCAACTATTTCAATTTTCTCATTCATTCCTATTTAGATCAACGTATCTGCCATTAGAATTATAATTCCACACTAAAATTTGAGAAGTTCTATCAAAATTTGTTAAAACTGATCAATATTATAACAATAATTAATTTCTCTGCCTAGAGCTAACCCCATCATCATATTTGCAACTACAGGGTACAATTTTTAGTCATTTTAACAAACTTTGTTTACTACCTAATTGACTACAAACATTTCCTTTTGGCAAACCACTTTTGGAATAAACATTTTGGATATTAACTAATCTGTTGTTTTAATTACCCTACTTCCCTCCCAGAAAATATGTGAACGATCTCTACCCTCAATCTCGACCGCTGGACAGGTCTCGCATCAAAAAGACTTGGCTTTTGGCATGTTTGGTTGGAAAGGCTCCAACAGGCTGTCTTTTTGTCTAACGGTAAGCGCAAAACTTAGGCTCAACAGGGAGCTTCTGGTCACCCACGGTAACATACGGCCCGTTTGAAAGGTCTGTCGGTTTCGGGTTATTTGCCATTTTGTCAGACAATTTGGCAATGAGAGGAAATGTGGCTGAGCCGGTAAGTCAGGCGTGGCGTAGATTGGCTTAGCAATCAAACAAGGTAGCAAAAGGTAGAACTTTGGCACTCTGTGTGTCAAAAATTGTTCAATAAAGAGTAAATATTCAAGAAAATAAAAATCACTGAAGTGTGATAAAGATGATAATTTCTTTTATTCGCTAATATTGCAGCCTCATTTCTAATGATAAATATCTTGTTGCAAAGGATACCAATAATTCATGCAAAATGGACCTAGGCAACCATTCCACACAAAAAGTGTGTCATACACTATAGATCTTTAAAATAATAAAATATATTTCAAAAGGTAAACCTTTAAAATATGGATAAAGTACAATATGAAAATTAGCATGCATGTACTTTTACAAAATATGTTTAAAACTTTTTCATTTACAAAATATGTTTAAAACTTTTTCATAACAGCCATAACACAAGTAATATTTTTCTAATCGTTAAGGTAAAAGAAGACTGATTGTGATTTACAATCGTTCAATGATCAGTGTTATTAATGCAATGTACAATACAAAGGTCTGCAGGCAGACTGTGTAAATCTTCCACATGTATAATTAATAATATTTGTTTTATGATTGAAACAATCTACTGTACAAAGCCAACCCGTCGGTAATGTTACACATTTTTCAACAAGAGACAAAACTGAATACAAAGTTGATGATCTCCAACTATACAATGAACATGTCACTACCATAGCCCCACATCTCCCCTCCCTGTACTGTAGCTTACTTTGAATCCGAAGAGATATTTCCAATCCTTTTTTGACATCAGGTGAATTCAACTTATTATGTACAACTTTAACAATTTCATTTATCTAAATGAAATTGGCTCAACTGTGACAACCCAAGCAGTGTAAGAGTACTTTGTATGGTGAAAACAAAGTAAAGCATTTCAACATTTTATGATTCATAGATCTGTTAGATGTAGGTTCATAAATTGTTACCATTTCCTGAGAATATGAGCTGAGATTTTTTAACTTATACCCAATGTTTGCATTAGATGTGTCTGTAGTAGCTTCACAAACATTATGTGTTGGCTGTGCTAGGTCTTGGCATTACTCCATCTATGGATAAATTTGATGAGCAATGTGGTTTCCTATGAGACAATCTGTTGTGGTCTGAATGGTACAGTATTGATAACTGCTTGAGTAGTATGGTTTCCTATGAGACAATCTGTTGTGGTCTGAATGGTACAGTATTGATAACTGCTTGAGTAGTATGGTTTCCTATGAGACAATATGTTGTGGTCTGAATGGTACAGTATTGATAACTGCTTGAGTAGTATGGTTTCCTATGAGACAATCTGTTGTGGTCTGAATGGTACAGTATTGATAACTGCTTGAGTAGTATGGTTTCCTATGAGACAATATGTTGTGGTCTGAATGGTACAGTATTGATAACTGCTTTAGTAGTATGGTGTCCTATGAGACAATCTGTTGTGGTCTAAATGGTACAGTATTGATAACTGCTTGAGTAGTATGGTTTCCTATGAGACAATCTATTGTGGTCTGAATGGGACAGTATTAATAACTGCTTGAGTAGTTTGGTTTCCTATGAGACAATCTGTTGTGGTCTGAATGGTACAGTATTGATAACTGCTTGAGTAGTATGGTTTCCTATGAGACAATCTATTGTGGTCTGAATGGGACAGTATTTATAACTGCTTGAGTAGTATGGTTTCCTATGAGACAATCTGTTGTGGTCTGAATGGTACAGTATTAATAACTGCATGAGTAGTATGGTTTCCTATGAGACAATCTGTTGTGGTCTGAATGGTACAGTATTGATAACTGCTTGAGTAGTATGGTTTCCTATGAGACAATCTGTTGTGGTCTGAATGGTACAGTATTAATGACTGCTTGAGCAATGTGGTTTCCTATGAGACAATCTGTTGTGGTCTGAATGGTACAGTATTGATAACTGCTTTAGTATGGTTTCCTATGAGACAATCTGTTGTGGTCTGAATAGTACAGTATTGATAACTGCTTGAGTAGTATGGTTTCCTATGAGACAATATGTTGTGGTCTGAATGGTACAGTATTGATAACTGCTTGAGTAGTATGGTTTTCTATGAGACAATCTGTTGTGGTCTGAATGGTACAGTATTGATAACTGCTTGAGTAGTATGGTTTCCTATGAGACAATCTGTTGTGGTCTGAATGGTACAGTATTGATGGAATTATCCTCCTTTATTATAATGCATTGCAGCAACAATGAATCGTCTACGAGAACTTACTTAACGTGTTACTTTGTAACTCAAGAGTAGTTAATGAAAACCGATCTAATTAGACTAACCTGTGCATCTCTCTTGTATTGGAAATCAACAAAGGCATATGCTGCAAGTTAAAGAAAACAAGTCATATTATACAAACTTATTCCAGAAAAAGATCTGGTATAATTTCTCTTTCTAAATGCCTTGATCAATTAATTCAATTTCTATAGTTTAAACTTGTTTTATTATTATATTGTTTTTCATTACAGAATAAAAGAAATACAAACCAATCAAAGCATAAACAACTTTTCAATTTCTTACAAACTGACCGACAGAGGTGAAGTGGCTAAAATTGTTAACGGTGGTCCATAAATTTCTATGGCATTACACGGTCTATTTGGTTGCTCCTACTGTCACAGTAAACACTGCATTTGCACTGCAAATACTTTCACTGAAGCCTATGGGTATGGTACTGTAGATTTGCTCGAAGTAACATCTGTTAACTTTAAATCACCCTGACAGTCGACCTGTACATTTGCTTCTAAAAACAAATAAATAACAAACAATAGAGTCGATCTACTGTACTTGGGTCACATTTTTGTAGTGCTCAGTAGTTAATTCTCTTCAAAGTACAATGTAATGTGATCATAGTTTATTGTATATTTTAGCTTTGAGCTTCCTCATCAATAATCTGAAAGTTAACCTGTTAACTTAACTTAATAGTAGTGCCACAGTATAGCACACTGCACTACAGAGTTATATCTAATACACTAATCTGCACAGTGAGCTCTTCAGAAAGTAATTTCAACTTATTCATCAGCCAATATCCACTTACCGTAAGTAGCACTGTTGATGAAGATTTGCCCACATTTACCAGCATAACAGTTAGGAGTATTGGGGTGTCAATTGGGACAAATACATGTGAGTAAAGGCTACATACAGTATTACTCATACCAGTGCCATGCACTAAGAAGGAAAAGTGAAGTTAATCCTAACATAAATACTGGTTTTCACCAAGATTTAATTGTGAACTTGATCACTTCTTTGTCACACAAACTTAAAAAGACTTTTTTTTAATCCACAATGCTTGCAAGGAGTAATTTAGTGTTCCAATTTTTGTGTAGCAGTTATACAGTACTTATAAAGGGTTCTGAACTTTGTCTAGTAATACAGCTTCTGTGTAGTAGAACTGCTATAACTTGCGATAAATGGCAATATGCAATGAAAATGTTGTACTCACCCATGCCAGTTCCTGTGATACAAAATGAAAGAGAATTTGTCACAAAGTCATACATGTGCAATAAACAAATATTTGTTCAATGTTAGGCCTAGGCAAGGTTGTCATCCTGAACTGATTTAGCTTCCTACATTCCTAAGGCTTCCCACATATCAATGGCCATTGAAGTACTTCACACTTAGTATTACCAAAAACAAGGGTAAGTGACAGCTTGTCAGTGATAATGACAAAATAACACCCACAAATTTGACAAACAGGCTACAGTTAGACTAGAAGACAGATGTAGATCATACTCATAGTCTGGTTAAACTTAGGCCACCACTGACAGCAAGAAAGCTAAGATACTTAGCCATATGAACTGTGTTAGGATCAAGCAAGCATGGCAAACAAATTGCTGCAACTTAAAGCCCATTCTGAAATACCACGCTTGACTGTATTTTTGAAGTGTTTTGTTATATCCTTTTTATAAATTATTATCATGTGATTAATAATAAAATTGTTCCAGTTAAACTTACTTGTAACAAGATATTGAACAGTGGTGAAATTAATGCATTGGGGACACATAGCCATCTTATGGGAAAAGGCACTCCTACAAGTCATAACCTCTTTCATGGACTGAGGAGCAACTTGATGGAAACCAGCTTGTAACTTATCATGTTTAATTGTTGTGTAGAATGAACAGTTTTATTTAATATATTAAAAGGCTGCAAGATTGGTTATTTTTGATCAGTAAAAGGTTAAAGTGATTTCAAGGGGATTCTTGGATGAATGTCGATGCACATGATATTATGGGACAGGAAGAAACTTTGGAAAAACATAGTGATACATGTGTTGCATAGGTAGCAAGATATATGATGTGTAAATGCATGAGGCACATGAAAGTGCTAGAATTTCAATGTTTTAAGTGTCAGAGGACTTGCTACACTTCATTGACAGTGGCCAGGAACTTCACAACACAAATATACAAGTCTAACATTAGCTAGATCCGTGGCTGGCTAAGTTATCACATTGCCCTTTCTCAATCTGACATTGACAAGCTTTCTAATTTCAGTGCAAGCTGAAGGCAAGGGTTATGGCAGGCCATCGGTCTCAAATCGTGGGAAATAGACATATACCGAGTTAAAATCGACATATACCAAATTTCCTCGTACTTATACCAGTTTCTAGCAGCTTAAATTGACTTCTATCAATTTAAATTTACATATCGATTTAAACTGGTAGATGTCGATTAAATTGACTTATACCAGTTTAATTCGACATATCATCGATTTAGTTCATTACATTCCGAATCCCTATTTTGATGACCAATGATTGAAATGTGAAGATACATCACGTGAAGTCACCTGACAAGGTGGGCGAATAATTGAAAGTAAGCACGAGCACGGTGGAATGCATGATTTGAGCTTGAATATTGTAATTGTTAATCCCCCTGGGAATATAGCTACAGTATAACAGAACCTTACAGTAGGCCTCACTGTAGAACAGTATCATCTTTGTATATGGTGTAACTGGAGTAGGTAATTGCGTCTGTGTACGTACTGTATGCCTATGTGTATTTGGCTAAAGGTATTCCTATACTTTAGCTCCACGTGTTTGACTAGACTGGCCCAATTTGCATCAATTGAGAGAATTTAACCTCATTGACATGTCAATATTTCAGCCTTAATATTACACAGAAACCTTTTTGTAAGTACTTGTCCATAATTACCATGGGCATAATCATGATGAACAGTCTTGCTAGCTTGGTAATTTTGGAACTATTTAATTATTGGCCCATCTTGTCAGGTGACTGAACACATGATGTATCTTCATATGTCAATTATCAACGAAATCGGGATTTGGAAAATGTTAATGAGCTAAATCCATGATATGTCAATTTAAATTGGTAGAAGTCAATTTCAGCTGCTAGAAACTGGTATAAGTCCAAGGAAATTGACTATCGTTTTAATTTGACATGTCATCGATTTAAATGGTACATGTCGATTTAAATCGGTATGTCAATTTAAACTGGTATTTAACAAATTAAATTGGTATATGTCAGATTAAAATGACATATACTGCTTAAATTTGACCATCAATTCAAACTGGTAGATGTCGATTTAAATTGACATAGGCCTATAGCCTACCGATTTATTTTACATATGAATTATCATCGATTTAAATCGGTAGGCTATGTATCGATTTAAATTGATGATATGTCAAATTAAACTTGTATTTAAGTAAATTTAAATCCACATATACCAGTTTAAATTGATGTTATATCAATTTAAATCGGTAGAAATCAATTTAAGCTGCTAGAAACTGCTGTAAGTATACGTGAAAGGAAATTGTTATATAGGCATAGGCCCTTTACCTATACTATTTATAGGCCTATGTCGATTTAAATCTGTAGGTATATCATGTCAATTCCCCTTGATTTGAGACTGATGGCCCACCACTATAGGAGCTAGAGTAGCTGGCTATGTGACTAAGTTATATTGCACTCTGCAACTGGAAAAGAAGTGGGTGGTGTGGAGGGGTGGGGGTTGTTGCTGATAGTGTTTTCGTAAATTGTAGTGACACCACCTAGGCAAAGTATAGGCCTAACGTTAGGCCTTTACTTGGTTAGGTTAGGAATAAAGCTTGGTTAACGTTAGGCTACACCGCTTGACTATCCTATCCCTAGTTTCCGTAAAATTCTCTCACCATATTTTACGTCACATCTCACAAGTCGACCATACGCACCGAATATGTCCTGGACATGTCTTTCCTTAACATTTTTACTAAGTCTCCCGACAAACAAGTTGGCAGACGACATTTTCTATTTTTTGATCAGTACGTTTGAACAACCCTTTTCTATTATCTCGAGGAGTCTGTTCAATTAAATTATGTATGCAAGCGTACTTGTACTTCAGCAAGTTAGATGTCTACAACACAGAACTTAATGACATAGAGGCTACTTCCGGCTTGTCGCTTACAGCAATTGTAGACCAACAGATGACCCAAAAGCGTCAACCTACACTGCTATGTTTACGTAGAGTCAATGAAGTGCTCAATTAATTTTCAAGATTGTAAGATATCTTAAATAAAAAAAAGATAAATCAAATAAATACGCAGAATTGTGAGCCACATCCAAGGGATGTTTATGCGGAACAGTAGGCAAAATGGAATCTTTGACATGTTTGTATAATAAAAATAAACGGTTCCACGAAACAATTTGTTGCTGCTCGATCTGTACTGCTTGGACCTTATTGGCCCCAGATATGCAAGATATTTAAATATGGTCACCTTTGGTCAAATGTTTTAAACTATTTGTATTACAATCTTCGAGCAAATGTCCTCACTGGGATATTCAGTCATCTTGTGTGTTCCTCAAAAATGTCTGAGAACAATTTGGAGAATAAAGACCTCCAGGAAAGTACTTTTTGAAAACTGTTTTTGAAAACTAATTTGGGGCCTATATACATGCAGACTGCCTTTAACATTTCTTATCTACGGAAGCATACTGCACGTTTAACGACGTTTTCAAAGTACCAAGAGCTATAATATGGAGAATTAATTTACAAAATATATTACAGAAGAAAGAGACTTCATGAAGTATAGACAACAATGTACCGTGGCAGACTGCTAAAAATGCTGTAAAACACGTTTGTAGGTCTACATCTATGATGGTGCCTTGTAACTTTAATATTCTTCAATAAAGGCATGCGCATTGTAAAAAATTAGAACACCATGTCAATCATTGTTAAGTGACATATTAAAAAAAAACATAACCATTTTATTGGGGGAAGGGGGGGGGGGGAG
>JAIPMN010012241.1:0-11187 GCA_020650975.1 Apostichopus californicus
TTGATCACTGGATATCTTGGTATTCTCTATTAATGCTCAACATTTCATAGTTGTGACACATAAATTAGGCTTAAAAGATGGCAGAGGATCTTGAAAGAGTCAAAGATAGTGTAGTGATTTCAGGGTGGTGAGAAACTAGATTTTCTCACACTAATTTGTTTACACCCATTGTAGTATATATGACTATAAGAGCCTTATGTAGTCTTCTTATCCGTATTCCTGAGAATCTGTAAGTGTTAATTAAAAATCCTAATGAGTCATAAGAATAAGTGTTATAAGCGTATCTTATCTTGATTTAAAAGCCTGGGAAAGTTTTACTGCATGTTCTTATCTTATTCCTTTTCCTGGGAAAGTTTTACTGTATGCATGTGACTATGTTATTCTTAGTAAAAAGGTGCGAAGACACCGGCTTAGCTTATCAGGATTAGTGGTCAGTAGCTGGGCATGGGTTCTGTTTAAAAAGGGATGTAGTCAGTAGCCAGATGCCAGTTGTAAGTTGTCAGCTACCATTTAGTTTGCTACTCTAGCAGTTACTCTAGTTATCATATTTAGTCTGTGTCACTTGGTCAGTTGTTTAGTTGTTAGTTGTCAGCTGTTAGTAATTATTCAGTCACTTCTTGTTTACCTTGTTGTTATTTAGCCTTTTAAGTCAGTGTCTTGCAATAATAAATAGAAGCCAATTCTAATAGCTGTGTTTCGCGACTTATTTTGGAGCTACAATGTTATTCTTTGAACAGTCAAATTTTCCGTGAAAGTTTCCTTAATTTACGGTGGAAAGTTCCGTGTAACTTTCTACAATTTAGCGGCAACGTTACAATTTGGTGGCAGCGGTGGGATTAATAATTTTCAAACTTACTAATTGAGTTACATTGAATTTAAAATTGCATTTGTGTAATTTTGTGACATTTGTGTTCTATTGTAATTTGAATTACCAACAAGGATACGTCCTTCATGACATTAAGTGAATGCAGAAATAGCGAGAACTCTGTGGACAATGAACCATTAATTTTGATTGATGAAGAGCCTGCACCATGGCAAAACTACAATCCATTCCAGCTATTACGGTTGCAAACATTTTAGTTAAAGAATTTGTGTGCCAATATGGAATCCCGAGAGAATTGAATACTGATCAGGGCAGACAATTTGAGGCTGCAGTTTTTCAGGAAATGTGTAAATTGTTGGACATTAATAAAACGCGGACAACACCATTTCATCCCCAATCCGATGGGATGGTAGAAAGGTTTAATCGTTCTCTTGAGGATATGCTTGCAGCAGTTATTGAACCCACCCAAAAAGACTGGGACGAATGGTTACCATTTTTATTAATGGCTTATCGATCGGCAATTCACAGTTCTACAGGCTTTTCACCAAATGAGATGATGTTTGGCCGACAAACTGAGCAACCAGTCAACATGATAACACCTAAACTACCAACAGACAAGGAAGTCATCACTACTTCAGCATATGCCACGAAACTTAGCAATATGTTGGACAAACTTCACCATTGTGCAAGGAAAAATCTGGAACAGTTAAATCAACGTCAAAAGAAAAGTTATGACCGCAGACAGCATTTTCACTCATATGAACAAGGCGACTGTGTCTGGTATCGGAGTTATAACAGAAAGAAAGGGATTTCCCCTAAACTACAAAATCGCTGGATTGGCCCTTGCGTAATTATCAAGAAACTAAATGATGTGACTTTCAAAATCAAAACAGGACCGAAAAAGAATGCTAAAATTGTTCACCATGACAACCTGAAACCACATACAGGGACAAATATACCAGAATGGATAACAAGCTTCAAGCCAAACGATCAATTTCAATTTACTGAGGCTTCAACACAAACTTCAGAAATAGCCAACCAACCCAAAGTCACAAACCTCCGACACTAATCTTGCAAAACAATGAAACAAAAGAAACTCAATCAAATCAACCGGACAATGAAAGAACTGTTGACAATGCAAAACCAAAGAGGATACGGAAACCACCAGATCGCTATGGATTTAATGTTGGAGATGCATCATTTTAACTTTTGAAGTTCTATATTTCCTAGTATTTTGGATTAAAGTTGAATGTAGTTTATTAATCATTACACAATGGAATTTTCTGGACTACTTACCTTATCTTCCTTAATTTATGGATTATTTACAACATGATTGTATTACATTATAAGCCAGTTTAATTGGAGTGATGTCAGAATCAAGGCCGTCTGGATTGTTTTTCTGTTTTAAAAGAGAGTCATTTTTCTTACGTATAGTGGAATCATATGAACCTTATATGTGGAATTTGAGATTTATGGAAAAAGTTTGTATGAAGCACTGATTGTTTATAGCTAATGTTGTTGGGTTTTATGCTGCATCATGTTTTTTTGGAGATGTAGGCTATGTCTGCGCATTGTTGGGTAAGGAAAATTTGTTGATGGCTAATTTTCAGGAAATCCCACGGGTGATGTGCATAACAATAGAGGTGAAAATGGAATTAGTAGCTGCTGGTTTCACGCTGTGTGTATACACTGAGGTATAACCAAAAACTTTGATTTATCTCTCACGACTTTTCTTATCCCTGATTTTGGACTATTATTTTGTAAATAAGTTATCTTGTGATTATCCATTGATTGAATTTTGAAGAACGCACATACAACCTAACCGTGAAGATATTACATCAACAGTAAGATTTCAAAGCAAACAATTACCTCACTTCTGTCATATTTGAAATATATACTATTTATTCATGCATTTTAGCAATGGACTGTATTTTCTATCTGTGGTCAACAATTTGGTCTAATTGTCAACTGTGTTAAGCCTATACCTTGTCTTTAACTTCATTAATCTTCTTAGTTTTTGTCAAGTGCCTGAATGTTTGATTGATTAACTTACTATTCATCACTTTTTAACAAACTCTCAATTACGAACTAAGTACTGTATAATGCTTTGTTGTGTTACATTGTACAATTTCTTTAATTTTGTTTATGTGACATTTTATGTTTGTTATTTTGTTAACTTGTTTACTATATGTTTTGATTGTTTAACGTTTGAAAGTAGAATACGATTTGTTTACTTTTAATATAGTTTTTATTCGTTACATTTATTTTGATCATTCTGATTTTTTACTATTGAAGTATTACTTTCACAAATTTTCAACTTGTGACAAATTCTGGCGATCATGTGATATCATTTGATTACTGCATTTACTGTATGAATTACTGTATGGGTTAAACTTGTCTGACACTCAGGGGAGTGCCCCGTTCTTCGGAGGAGGGGCGAGTGTAGTGATTTCAGGGTGGTGAGAAACTAGATTTTCTCACACTAATTTGTTTACACCCATTGTAGTATATATGCCTATAATGAAAGAGCCTTATGTAGTCTTTGTAATCCGTATTCCTGAGAATCTGTAAGTGTTAATTAAAAATCCTAATGAGTCATAAGAATAAGTGTTATAAGCGTATCTTATCTTGATTTAAAAGCCTGGGAAAGTTTTACTGCATGTTCTTATCTTATTCCTTTTCCTGGGAAAGTTTTACTGTATGCATGTGATTATGTTATTCTTAGTAAAAAGGTGCAAAGACACCGGCTTAGCTTATCAGGATTGGTGGTCGGTAGCTGGGCATGGGTTCTGTTTAAAAAGGGATGTAGTCAGTAGCCAGATGCCAGTTGTAAGTTGTCAGCTACCATTTAGTTTGCTACTCCCTGGTAGAAATTCCAGTAGAACCCAGTTATAAAATCAACTAGGTTCTACTAGGGCCTACTATGTTTAACTGGTTTTTAACTGGGTCTTACTGGGTTCCAACTGGACTATGCTGTACATCCAAGGGCGTAGGAAACAGGGGGGCTGGGGGGCGCCAGCCCCCCCCCAGTGAAAAATATGGTGGGGCGGAAGTATCATTCCGCCCCCTCGCTCCGCAAGTCAGAAAACCCCTTTTTCATTTCCAAATGAGAAAAAAATCTCATTTGGAGCACCAAATTGCATCTAAGGCCAGGTGAAAATGCAAAATTATTTACAAAATGGAGTGGCCGGGTGTTGAAGTGTGCTATATTGCACCAAATTGCATCTGAGACCACCTGGAAATGCAAAAAAATTCCCCTTATATCCCCCTCACCTTAGACCCCTCCCCCAGGCCGGCCATCAGTCTTCAGCCCCCCCACTCAAAAGTACCTTCCTACGCCACTGTGTACATCAGCTAGGTTCAACTGGGTTTACACAATGTTCAACTGGGTTTGTTCAGGCCCAACTGACTTTGAACTATGTTTGAACTGATCCAGTTGGGCTTCAACTAGGTTTCACTGGTTTTTGCACTAGCCCAACTGGGTTTGAACTATGTTTACTGGTGAACTTGCCCTGTTGGGGTTGAACTAGGTTTCACACTGGCCCAACTGGGTTTGGACTATGTTGACTGCTTTTATTTTAGGCGTAATTATCAAGAATATTATAATGTAAGTTTGTAAGCAGTAACCGTATCGTAATATATTGAAAATGCTAAATTTGCCAACTTATGAGGGGTGTAAAATAAATCTTTGTCATATTTATCACAGTTATGATTAAACGATTACATTTTTGTACCGCAATGATTAAAAATATGAAATATTTACTATATAATAAATTTGAAAAATTAATTATGTTATACTTTGTTCGTCGATTTGAACAATTGGTAGGCAAAATAACTTCCTAGTGCAAAATAGTATGATCCGACTAAATTTGAACTTTGACATTTGTCCCTTGCGTTAGCGCTAAATTTATAAATTCCGAATCCGCAAACCAAATACGCCAACAGAAGCTTCGCAGAATAATCGCATTTGTAACCGATTTTGCCAACAATTTTAAATTATTACCGCGGCTAAGTTCCCTCCTTTGTGATCTTGCAGTATCTTTATATTATTGACACATACTTGTAACATTATAATTGATTGTAAACGTGCTCTTTATCATAAATATTTGAATTGAACAGAAAGTCTATATATAGTGACCTAGGACTATAGTATAGGCTAGGCCTAACAAACCGGTTCCCTACTAGTACTAGGTATATGGTACAATTACTAACGTTAGACATATCCTAACATTATAGTTGCCTAGCTTATAGGGGCCTAACCTAGTTATACTCAAGTTAACACCTATATTTAGCCGCATGATTTTAGGAAAGTTATCGTCAACTAGCAAACATAATAGCAATTTTCAAAATTTACGCAATTGCCTTGATTGTTGTTTCAAACATGAAGTGTCCTATTGCCGGCATAATGACATACCTTGCAAAAGTCATTTGCCTAGTGAAGTGTACAGCATACACCTATATGCTACAAATGTGAGGATGCCCTACACTGAACATTATGAACATATGATTAAACTATCAATCTAATTTCAAGTGAGGCTTCATTTGTGCAGTGTAAGATGGTCAGCTCTTACATAAAGTTTTGTTTTGTACCATAGTTTTACTTGTTTATTATTAGTGCACTGTGCAGTGCTCACTGTACAGAGGGCTATACATTTGTACAGTATATTTGTATGTTGTCTTGTGGCAGCAAAAGGGTTAATTTAATAACAGCTCTCTCTTCTGGGTTGCTAGGCAACTATCTTGTTCTTCCTGGAAATTAGCCCTCACAGGAAATGGGGTCTGTGTATATATTTTAGGAACAAAGGAGTTTTGTGAGGGTATAGGGAGTTGGCAGTTGGCTATGAGTATCTAAGCAAGGCAGTTGTAAAGAAGAGAAAGATAGTTTAATGGCTGGATAGTTTGTTTTAAACCTTAATTTACATAGTTCAAGTTACTGTAGACCTTATTATTTTATGGAAGTTGTGATATTCAACTGACAGCTCTGGTACACTATTTATTATAAAGGATACTATTTACTATAAAGGATATTATTTTACAATAAAGGATATTCCAGGACACCATCACTTATAAAGGACATTATTTTACTACAAAGGATATTGACATTTTTTTACTGAAAGGATACCCTGGAACACTATTTCATATAAATTAAAGGATACTTTTTTGTTGGGATCGGACATTCATAATACCATTTAGTGGGTTCAACTATACTGATGTCGTAGAATATCTGATGTCGTGGGAGATCTGAGGTCCTAGAATACTTGATGTCACCAGCAGGCCAACTCACCAGAACAGACTTTTAAATTAAGTGTATTTCTTTATATTTTGGGTGCGCACCTCACAACTGTAAGTTGTTTCATTTAATTCTTTGACTGGGCCCAGATCAGCTGTATATTGTTTGTTATTCATAATTATAATTTCTTTTGATCCAATCCAGTTGAGTTCTCCATTTTTTTTATGTGACTTGCTCTGTGTTAGGTCATCACACCAAACCCAGAGTTCTCTGATCAAGAACAAACATTTATTTTCAGTGGCTAACACCCTTACAAACAGTATAAATCTACTGTTAAAAAATTAAAACTTCTTATAGTGTGGTGTTATATAAGTGTAGATAACACCAGTTGAGAATATCCCAGTTCAAACTATTTAAAAATATAAGCAGTAAAACATAGTTCACCCAGTTTAACCCGGCAAAACATAGTTGACCCAGTTGAACCCAGTAAAACATAATTGACCCAGTAAAACATAGTTGAACCCAGTAAAACATAGTTGACCCAGTAAAACATAGTTGAACCAGTTGGACCCAGTAAAACATAGTTGAACCAGTTGGACCCAGTAAAACATAGTTGAACCAGTTGGACCCAGTAAACATAGTTGAACCAGTTGGACCCAGTAAAACATAGTTGAACTTGAACCAGTTGGACCCAGTAAAACATAGTTGAACCAGTTGGAACCAGTAAAACATAATTGAACCAGTTGGGAACCCCAGTTCACCCATTTCAACCTAGTTCAAATTTGGGCCAATTTCCGTATAGAAAATTCCAGTTGAACCCAGTTCAAAAGTTCAACTGGAATTTCCACCAGGGCTCTAGCAGTTACTCTAGTTATCATATTTAGTCTGTGGCACTTGGTCAGTTGTTTAGTTGTTAGTTGTCAGCTGTTAGTAATTATTCAGTCACTTCTTGTTAACCTTGTTGTTATTTAGCCTTTTAAGTCAGTGTCTTGCAATAATAAATAGAAGCCAATTCTAATAGCTGTGTTTCGCGACTTATTTTGGAGCTACAATGTTATTCTTTGAACAGTCAACTTTTCCGTGAAAGTTTCCTTAATTTACGGTGGAAAGTTCCGTTTAACTTTCTACAATTTAGCGGCAACGTTACAATATGTTTACTGAGCATCTGCAGTATGACAAACATTTTACAGGCTTTAAATCTATCGGCCATTCCCATGCAACCACATCAAATTGGCATATTCAGTCCAAGTGGTTGAAAGATCCTAAGCTATAACCTCAAACTTGCCCATGGAAGTATTACTATTTCAGTGCATTACCAAACATGTTTACTAGGGTACTGCAGTGCTAGTACAAGGTTCTTTACAAAAATTGACTGAAGCAGCACACCACCCCTTCCTTGTATCATGGATGCTAAATAATGATATAACTTCCTGATCAACAAATGTAGCTAGCTGATTATATCTTAATTTTATTGTATTATAACTTGTTTATTTTTTTTTACATCTGAATTAAATTTCTCACTCAGAGTAAATTATATACTTTTGACAGAACTTGAGTTACAATCATAGCACAACTTGATATACTCACCGTTCTTCATGGTGCATGCTTAAGAAAAGGCGAGGAATACCATGCCTACATGCACAGCCGAATACACCCTTTGATGACAAGTTTGGGATTTGTTCTTTGAGCGAATTGCATTGGCTGTCTGAAAGTTGCTACAATCCTAGAGATATGACACAAAATACAACACAATTAATGTACATGAAAGAGATTGCACATTTCAAATGTGGCTAAAATGAATGTACTTGAATAATAACTCAAGAAGTTCTCAGTTAAGTTAGATAAATGCCCCCCCCCCCCTCCTTGTTTGTTCGAAATGGTCAGGTTGCCTGCAAAAGCTGTACCGTGTGAGTTGATCAGAATTGCAGATATATGGTTGATTTTAGATGAGAGAATTTTATGTATATTTTTTGTTCAATGAATACAAATACTGTGTTTCAACAAGAGAAAAGTTCAAACTTCTCATTTCGGACAAAAAAACAGAAGGTCACTCCCAGGTCAGCAACTGAGTTAGGTCAGGAGGACAAACATTATTGGATACTACATCATTAACTGATCATAAATATCTGAGCTTCTACCTAGGCAAAAAGAAAATACATGGACTTTTACATGATAGCTTGAAAGTCTTTGTTTTCCAAGTGTGTAAGTCTCTTACCATAGTGTCTTCTTTGTTCACTTCAGATTTGTAGCTGTCTACATATTAACTTCTTTATCATCAAGGAAGTACCTTGTACAATGCTTCAGTGGCTGTGAACTTGTGCCTGAGTTGCTCTTTCTGACAAGACCAAAATTGGCATCAAAACTGACAAAAATGTTCCCCTCTTCCTATTAGGGGAGTAGAAAAAATGTAAAAACAAAGATTACCATTAACTGTAAAAGAAATTGACACATGTCATACTGCATATAAATAGTGGTGGGATCAACATAAACCACATGTTAGTTATGAGCCGATGCTAAAAATAGATTCAAAACGATGCGTTGGTACAACCAGGGAGTTGTTATGGAACTCCCTGGTACATTTGCCATATAGACTGTGCACAAATCAAGTATGGTGTTGTATTTCGTATTGGTCAATGACGTACGTAGGGTTTAAATATTCATATTATGGGCAAGGTTTATTGGGATCCCAGCGGAAAATATCTTCGAGAAAAACAAAGTTGAAAGTTGTAAATTTTTTCGACTTTTTATGCCACCATTTGAAGTAAGATTTGAATAGATAAGCTAGTTATGTATGTGGTTATGGCATCGGGGAGTCAATGAGGTTGAGAAAAATCATAGAAAAGGACGCAAAATGCTGCTTTAAGACACCCTGTGATATGTTAAGAAGTATTCTCCAATTTGTGAAGGACACTTAGTGATGGACTTCAGCATTGGTTCTCCTGGTGTTAGCATGAAATATCTTTGAATGAGCTGTCACAATTTTTTAGAGCATGCAATTAATATTTCAATTAAAAAGTCCACAAGAGACATTGAAATTTCCACTACAGGATCATTTTAAGCAATAATCATAACTTCAAACATTATAGAGAAGCAGAATACCCTAACATTTGTATTTATTTGAGCTGTAGTAAATTTAAAGAAACATTTTTGCCCAAAATTGACAACTGAGAATCCAATAATTTATAAATAACAGGGGGGGGCAAGTGAATGCTAAAGATATAGAATGATGCTAAAAGTTTAGTATTAAAGTATTTAAATATTTGCAAACATTTCTTTGTACTCCTTTCCTTAGATCAGGTAAGGCATCGTCATCCCCTGTGCTGCCAATGATTGAAGGATTCATGTAATGCTATTATAACTTGCCAGTTGCAAACCTTTGTATAAATTGAATGAAAGTGTTAATTAATTTGCATGATTAAATTCAGGTTTCACTTTACCTTTGGGCAAGCGGGACAAGATGTTCCATCATCTATATCGAGACCCTCTCCTTGTAGTGACGGAATTACTCAAAAGGTCTCATCTGTTAAGGTGCGATACAGGTAGGATATCTGGAAATTCCAAATGTTAGTCGGATACAATTTTTGCTTGTAAATGAAGATGTGCTCACTAAATGACTGAAAAGCAAGCAGCACATAACTGTTGGTCAACAAACTCCTACATCAATGCCTGCATGTAACATCATACCAGAATATCCATGAAAATCAAAGCTAAGATATGTATTTCCTTTTGACTGTTTAAACTGTGTAAAAAACAACTTTTTATTTTAATAAGCGACTTGAGAAAATAAAGCGTGCCATCTAAAGTATTAAATAAGACATGTGTTAGATGCAGTGGAGTCCCCTATGTGTGCTTAACTTCAAACAGTTACTCACTGATAAAACAATATCGTATTGTTTCCTGGGAACATCAATGTGCAGTCAGTATTACGACATGTTGAAGTCTGATTCGATAACCTAAAATTCTTACCAACAAAATTTTCTAATCATTTCAAGACCCAGATCTAGGGAGACACAACAAGCTGCAAAGTTTACTTCATACTCACATCGTCATCTGCTATTCCATGTAGCCACTTCAATGATTGGCATATAGACTTAAGAGAAGATTGCATCTCCAGTAGAAATGTTGCAATCCATTTTAGCAAGCAGATACTTATTGCACAAGTTGGATTCTTTGGACTGGATGGCCAATAACCACATCTCACAAGACTCTCTGTATCATTTGTGCAATGGCAAAAAGTAACTTGAACAGAAAAGCTATTCCTGTAATGATTTAAAGGAAAAGGGAGGCATGCTTAAAGGCATTGAAGACTCGCGCACAAAGAAACATCTCATGCCGGTAATCTGACCTAGTTTCGAATGAGGTGTAACAGAAGTGTTAAGCACCACCATCGATCCCAGAAAATACACACAGTTTGCTACTGTCGGTAATTATACACTTGTGCACAGTCATTAGATGCAGCTACTGTCAATACCCACAAAACAGTGAACATAGCAGCTATGGACATCTCAGTTCTAGATAAAAGATAACAAAGTATCACGTTTCATTACTGTCTGCATTTTGTAGGGACACGAAAGAAACTACACTTGCAAGCAACGGAAAGTTAATTTTTTCAGATGGCGGCACGCGGTTTCGGGCATGTCTTCAATGCCTTTAATCAACAGATCACCAAACCCCTGTGTCTGATATCTATTAGGTTTAGGGAAGAGGGATGAAGGCGAAACAATACCAAGTATTTATCATGGTTCCCTTTCTTGAGAAATTGTAATGACTCATGGCATTATTATTAAAGGCTGCATAAGAACAGGCGCGTATCCAGGGGTGGGGCGTTGGGGGCGCGGGCCCCCCGGTTAAGAAAAAGAGGAGAGAAAAAAAGAGAGAAGAAAAAAGAGGGGGAAAAAAGAGGGGGAAAAAAACAGGAGGAAGGAAGGGAAAAGAAAAAAAAGAAAGAAAAAGGAGAAAAGGAGGGAACAGAAGAAACACACCAAGACACCGGGGAGAGAAAGAGGAACAGGGACATAATTACAGTGCTGATCCCTATTATATACACAGGGTAGCCAGTGACGGATCAAGGATTTCGGATGGGGCGTTTGAAGTTTCCATTTTTCCTCTCTCACTAATGTATGTATGTATGTAT
>JAIPMN010012246.1:0-17473 GCA_020650975.1 Apostichopus californicus
TAACAGGCGCGTAGCCAAGGGGGGGCCAAGGGGGCAGCCGCCCCCCCCTTGAGCATATTTTTTTTTAATGTTTTTATGATATCGCTAGTAATTTCAAATGAGAAAATGCTAAGATGCAACTTACAAGGCCTGGAAAGTGCCATTTCCAGCGATCTGGGAGGCATTTTCAGCCAAAATTTTCTTGTACGCTTCGCGCCAACCATGGTGGCGCTACGCTTAGATAGTTTGCAATGCCGTATCTGCGGCTCTGATAGTTTGCCTACAGTTTCGCCCATCCCTTGGCAAATTCCTAGCTACGCGCCTGGCTTACAATTATTTGTTTTCAACCAAACTTTTGAAATGCCAGACAATGGTAAATTCTTTTTCTTTTCTATATATATATATAGAAAAGAAAAAAGAATTTACCATTGTCTGCCTTTTTAAAAGTTTGCTTGAAAACAAATAATTGTTAGCATTGTTATCTATTTTAATACTTGCGCTAAAATATTTGAATCTATTTCTAATACCAAATAGATCAATGGAAAGTAACAGATAAAAATAGCTCAGAGCAAGGTCAGCCTGACAATGGAGAGGAATGTAAAGATTGTCTGTAAAGGACAACACAGAAACCACCACTTTGATCTGTAGGTTCACCTGTGCCACTGGTAACTACCATATGTATCACAGACAAACACACGCCCACGCACGCACACACACATACGAAATAGCCAACAAAGTAACAATACTAATATTCTATCTCTAGTCGAAAACATTTCTGGCGAGCTGTAGAAAAATTAAAATTTTCTTTTCGCGTCTGGTGACGATGATTATCTTTATTGCATCTCTGGAAATGAAATGACACAGTGTAATTTGACCTCAAATTTCCTGTACCATGGTGGTGTGTACTGTTCCCCTAGGCTCGTGGCCATATATAGTTTAAGTCTATTTATCCAATAACAATGACAGGCTTGTTTTCACCCAAATTTTTATGAAAATAATGATATAAAATTTGCTACTTTATGATACGATCTTGACAGTTCCTGAAAACTGACTGCGGTAACAAACTGAATTTTGGAATACATATTTTTTACTGTAGACCATTAAAAATGACTGTTATCAGGCCAGGTTTTAGTTCTCCATCGCTTTCATCCGTTGAGAAATTACCCTTTAAAAGCAATTGCAGCCCATCGAATGAAAGTGACTAAACTACTTCAATAATCTGAGAACCCATTCCTAAGGTAAGTTCCTCAGGTGCGAAACAAAACAACGAAAAACAACAAGACTTTTACCGACTCAAAAATAACAAGTTCTGGTGTATTAAAAATTTGTCGAGGACAAATGATGTTTGATGTCATCGAGGGGTGCCCTGTGGTTTATATTAACTAATAAGAGAGGAACCAAACCTTGTTATTTACCTTTTAAAGGAGCCATCCAAACATTTAACATATTCTAAAGGTAAACTTATCTTGAGAATCCACTCACCGGTAGAAACATTATTTAGCACCGAGATAATTAGACTAAAATAATTCTGCCTGATATAATCCTTTATAAAGGACACATTTCACCATGAAAGCAGACTAACGGCTGTCTGGCAACAGTTGATGGTAAAAAATAAGAGAACTTTTAGCCAAAGGTCAGACGATATTTATCACGCTTAAAAAGCACCATCAAATTTTGAATCAAGAGGTACATTTCGTAAGATGGAGACAGAATGATTTCAGTCAGGTGATCAAACTCTCATTTCTAAGTCATTGCCCCCCCCCCCTAAAAAAAAAAAAAATATGTTAGGAAGGAAATACTTTCTGACAGAAGGCACAAAGCAGTTTATACTTTTGTAAAAACATTTGACATGAAGTGGGTCAATATGATGGCAAACTTGTACAAATCTGATGCCCAGGGTCGGGTGTACAGGGTAAGCTGCTGCTACTACGATCGAAAGTTGCAAAAAATGGTCATCGAGACTAAAGGATATTCAAGACACTTATCAAAGGAAGTTGTATTTCACTTTTAATATCTTACACACAAGAACGCCGCTCAAGGGTTTGAAAAAAAACATTCAAAATGTTGATTGTACATTATCAAAATAACAGACATTGGTCGCAAGATGTACAACAGCAAGACTCTGGGCTAATCTGCCCTTTTCCGGTAACAGGCCAATCCTTGAAGGCGTTATAGATAAATAACCTTGACGATCAACGACATATTGGAGTAGATGAGGAGAAGACGTCGCAAAGCTATCATCTCTGATGACTTTTGTACGACGCTACTGAGATTAAAACTCTTTGAGGACTGACCGTGTTTTCACATCAAACTTTTAGTGGAAGTGCCTTGAAAGCCAGGTTACAATTATCATAGGGACGGAGATCGGAGGGGAGGGGGGGGGGGTAGTGGGAGGGATCAACAGAGGGGGAACAAGGGAATACACTATAGGATTATGTAAGAAGCATACTAGACATTAATGAATGGATACGAATCCTACGGCACAATTTTATGTAATGTGCCGCTTGAAAAGTGGGGGAGGGGGGAGTGCATTGATGGGGAGGGGGAGAGGGGTTTTTCGAGAAAAATGAGCACAAAATGGTGAAATCATTTGACAAACTACATATGTTGCACCATGTCTCTTCTTCTTTTGTGTTGTTTTATTTGCGTAGTGTGTTTGTTTCATGTCTTTAATCTCCCAGTCTCAAAGGATCGAAAAACTGAGATAACAGTTTTGATCTTTATTTTAAATCAAGTTTGATCTATATTATCCTCGCTTTGAAAAATAAATCAGTTTTAAGACAGTTTTAACAATTAATACAGTTCAAGATTTTTCCGTAAAATTACAAAATTCTTTATAAGCTCTCAAATAGTGTCACCCACAATCAATGCCTGAGTAACACCCCCTGGGAACCCCTATGGTACCGTACCATAAGTCCCCTACACCCCCCCCACCCTCCCACCCATTCTTCAGTTGTCCATACATAAACAGAAAGTTGCTATATCTCACCTGGAAGGGTTCACAGAGGTCACCCTTAACCTCTAATCAAAATTTGCTTCACTTGCATGATTCAAAGGCATCTACTGGTTTAGTCATTAGAGTGTCTTTGCAGTGCAGAGACATGTAAGTGTGGGAGATATCAGTGAACTTCTATATTTCAGACTAATGTAAATAAAATTCTTTTCTCTTAATACTCAAATATATGTTCTAACATCACTGCTTGCAAAAGTACCCTGACAGGCTCACCAATATATAATATAATAAATATATATATACAGGTATACGAGCCTCACTGTATCTTAATCCTGCCACTCAAACCACTCTTTCATATATCCAATCCTAAAAGCAAACAGGACAGGGTAAATTTTCTTTTTAATGGAATAGACATTCAACTATACCATAAACACCTACAAGCCTGTCCCTCCTCCTCCTCTCTTAAAGAATCTCTTCCTTTTTTTTTCTGCCACAGGGTGCATAGACTCACCTTATCCCTACTAACTTTATGAGAAAATGGGCAAGGACCGCCACCTGTCGGTTTGCAGGTTCCCCGGAGAAATCTGAAAAGTCAATAGAGACATACACAGTTGCCAGTAATATTAAATGAGGCTTAGAAAGAGGGGAAAGGGCTCATGAGAGTCGTAGAATGCCTGATAGGTACCCGAAGAATTACTTCCTGGCAGGGTCGATAGTTCAACCTGTCTGTGGAAGAAGGAAGCTTTACATACCCAATGCCGATATATTATCCTTGTGGAAGTGAGCGGACTATAGAAATTAGAACAAGGGTATAGACACCGACAACAGCTGTCTTGTAGAAAAGACGTAATGGTGATCCCGAAATTTCCGTACGACCATATTTCATCTTTTTTTTCTTTTTTCTTCCTTTTCGTGAAGAGGGGGTAATTCCACATTCTACACTGGGAAAAGATTATTGTCAGGCTCACTAATGAAAATACTGTGACGATTAATATCCACATTTTGAAATTTTCCATTTTTGTAACCAAAAGTTATGACATGATGATGACGGCAACACTTATGCAGCTTTTTTCTACAATGATTTTGGTTGGGAAAAACAAAATACAATTTCAGAAGGTGATTATAAAAATGCTACAAATATTACAGTTCACCAGTAGTCTTTGTTTGTTTCTTTCTGTTTTTGTTTTTTGCAAGGGAAGGTTTTGTAAGATTTACTGATGAGCAGGAGCTCTATAAATCACTTCCTAACTCTGGAAATTTTCCAAATTTTCCTAAATTTGGGAAATTTTCCATTCCTCAGACCAAACTTGATGTATCTGCAGATATTATGGCAACTCTTTAAGCATACTTTTTTCTTTTTTTTTTTACATTCTACAACAATGCAGGCAGACAAAAAGCTTGACCAACCAATCCTTTTTCTTTTGTTCAAAGCAAGAAGATAAAACAAAGGTGAGTATTTCGGAAGTAAGTTTTGTCGGTAATTAAATAATGTTTCTAGTTGGTGATCAATTGTTGGTATAGATATTGATAGCTTGTTTATTCAGGAGATAGATAACGAAATAATCTTCAGGGCGGCCCAAGGGTGCTGGAAAAGTCCAGAAGATTACATTTAATGTGATCCACTTCCACCTTGAATATCATATGTAGGCCATTTCTTTGACAGCGGGGGGAATAATTTATCAAATATCGCATCACAAAATGCTATGAAATATGGTGAAAACTGCTATTCATGCAAAGATGTATATATAGCAGTGTTTTGTACACAGGAGCCAAAAGTGATTTAATAAGAGGAACTTTATAAGAGGAACTTTATAAGAGGCACTTTATAAGAGGTACAGGCACAGTTTTGAGTCATCAAACCTGCTACATGAAATCTGAAGGCTAAATTATTGCACTGGACAGCGTAAAGTGTCGCAGCTCTTTGCTGTCGTTGTGATTCTAAGACAACTCACCTTGTGCAAACAGCCACTTTATCGGGGTCGTGTTTGTAAGGGCAAGACGATCCTTTGTTGCATCTTCCAAATCGATTGAAGAACATGCAGTATTCCTGCTTCTTCCTCTTCCGAGATTTCGATATCCGACTGTAGAAAATGCTCCTCTGAAGAACTTGCCTGGAATTTAAAAAAAAAAAAATTGAAATGTATCACGTTATACTTTACTGTAAACTTGTGTCTCAAGGAATGATCCAAGTTTTCCATACCAGAGATGGCAACAAATGCCAATAATAATGTTAAAACTGAGGGCGCTAAACAAGAATTGTAAACCGCCGTCACGATGACATACTGCGGCGACAACGATGAAAAAATGGCAGCCGCAAAACCGACAATGATGAGGACAACGATATGACAGGTAACGATAATGACCACACTGATGATCGCCATTAAAAAAAAAACATTTGCAGCAATGCCAATAGCAATGGGAATAGAAAAGAACTTCAAGGGTGGCAATGAAAATGATAACAGTGGACCAATGGCAATGATGATGGCATGTGACAGCAAAGCCAACTCTGGCACTGGTAAGGTAAGTTTTTCTGAGGGGCACGGTGGGATTTTGCGAGAGGATGCCGACACCAAGAGTCATCAGAACCACTACTTTAGTAGTGACCTTCATATGTATCTGTACCTCTCTGCTTTTATCACAAAATAGTTGAAACTGAATATCCTGCGAGGACCAACAGAATGCTTGCTTATGATATGATAGAAACAGATATTTTGGTATATCTTAAACCTCTTAATGTACTATCAGCAGGGTAAAGGATATAGGTATTATTCTTATATTGAGGGTTAATTTTAAGAAATATGGGGGGGGGGGGAGGGAAGGAAGGGGTCATTTAAATAAATAAAATCAGAACTGCAAGAAATGTGAGCATTAACATTAATGTAACTGAAACCTGACTTGCATGACATTTCAGTCAATGCAGGTCAAAGCAATGAATGAATGCTCAATTATGATTGGGAAAGGAGGGGGATAGGAGGAGGGGGGGGTAAAGAATGTGTGTTATGGTCATCAACTTGTTCATGCTAATTTTATCAGTTAATCAGACTTTGTTTTTTTTTCGGAGGGGGGGATTGTTAAGGACATCAAGACAGAACATTGCACTTTGACTGGGACCTGATGAGGATAAAATACTGTAACTTTAGTAATGAAATGTAATCAATAAGCTTTTTCTAAGCAAATACAAATACATGTAACAGGAAGGAAGTTACTATCGATGGGGGGGAAATGGCAGCATTAGAATAAATATGATCGAAACTGGAAGCAGTTACCTGGCATAACCCCTGATAGATAGATACACTTGACTGAAGTCACTCCAGGTCAAAGAAATGAATTTGTAAACAATTCTGTTATTTCATTAAAACGGTTTCAGAATCAAAGCCGCATAACTAACGAAGGCATCCGACAAGATTTTGATGGTAATTTTGATGGACACTTGAACTCAAACTATCAAAAACAATATTCTTTGTCTTGCTGAAGCCTTTTTTACAAACTGAGGCCCAAGGGTCGTAGAAGAGAGGTCAAGAATCTGTCTTTGTGGGATCGAATTAGCCTCCCCCACTCCCCCTCCCCTTAAATCAGGCTATACAAACTTTGGAGACCTCTCCCACCCAACCGAGAGCCGATGACATCATAACTTATGAGAATAATCAGCAGCCAATTCCACTTCACAGGAAGCGGTGCTTACTTTAATATTATAGTGGTCTTACAGTCTATTGCAGTAGTAAGGTGTTCAATAGCCATGCAGTTTGGAAGGGAAATATATAAGCAACCCAACAAGCTGCCTTAGACTATTAAGTTAACCCGAGGTTTCCGTATTTTTATATGAAAATATGAACCAAGAACCTGTGGCCAGTTTCCCCCACCCCTCCCTCCCCCCCCCCCAATCTCCTGTCTGGAAAAATGATATTGTTGAAGGGTACTGTACCTGTCTGAAAATTGTACCAGATTTGAACTTTAAATGTAGAATGACTGTTACTTATAAACTTCATTCTCTGTTCAAATTGGACTTTTGTATTTCTGTGCTAACATTCGAATAGCTTAAATGGCCAGATCCGAGCACTGTGTCCCCAAAAGTGATTACTTCAACTCCCTGAGAGCTACTGTACATCATAATCTAGACATTTTATTTTAAAGTCTCTAAAACCTAGCCAGATGCTAAACATAACATCTGAGGAAATACATCACAAAGAATTGGTATCATACAAATAGGTCTCCCTCCCTGAAACTTGCCTGGAAGGCAATTATTTCTACGACCCTACGCAACCTTTTCTGCGACTCTATGCAGCCATATCTACGACCCTACGCAGCCATATCTACGACCCTACGCAGCCATTTTATACGACCGTACGTAGCCATTTCTAGACCCTACGCAGCCATATCTACGACCCTACGCAGCCATTTCTACGACCCTATGCAGCCATTTCTACAACCGTACGCAGCCATTTCTACGACCCAACGCAGCCACTTCTATGACCCTACGCAGCCACTTCCACGACCCTACGCAGCCATTTCTACGACCGTACGCAGCCATTTCTACGACCCAACGCAGCCACTTCTATGACCCTACGCAGCCACTTCCACGACCCTACGCAGCCATTTCTACGACCCTACGCAGCCATTTCTACGACCCTACGCAGCCATTTCTACGACCTTACACAGCGGCCTAGTTTGCATGTTGGGAGTAGCCAAATGGCTTCTTAAGTACTAACATTTAACATCAGGTGGCGATCCAATTTACAAGTATAGCACATTTCCGTTTTTATTTTTACAAGTTAGAAGCCGATTTCTGATGGGGAAAAATTGTGGGCTTTCTCCTGGATGAAAAAACCCCAACCTTACTTTTACCAGCCAGGGTTTGAACCCACGACCTCCGAGATGGTAGGTTTCACTGCTTTATCGACATCGACCCTGGTCTAGATAGGAAGTTCTGACTAGAATCTAATCATCAGGGGCTCTCGTTTATCTCATTAATTTATTTTCATTGCAAGACCTCTTGTTATTTAAAAAAAAACGACTAAACTCACGATCCATATTCATTGATTCAAGTAAGTATGATGATATTAAACGGCAGGGTATGGTTTCAGATGACTTACTGTGCAGCGATCTTGGTGTTCGTGACTTTACGGAGACTCATGGGATTGGTCCCGAGCTGTTGCGATGCGTTGGTTCTTGGCCTGTCTACACCACTGCTCAGTCTACGCAATGATTTTCCGTGTCTGGCATACCTCACGCCGCCAAGTTTAACCACGTTCATTACTTTCTTATTACCAGTCTTCCCTGAAAAAAAAATTTAAAAAATTGTAAACGTGACACCATGTCAAGGAGAGTGCAAAAGTGCAAAAGGTTCCATAGCAGCTAAAGCCCTCGCTAGACCCAAGGGAGCCACATTTCAATTCAAGTTTCTGTCTTTCCAAATATTGACGATAAACAAAAGAAAATTATAGGTCACTTTGACCTTAAGCAAACTTGTCATGAAGTTTGCGTCAAGTTTACTCCTAAATAATCTTTCAGACATGAACGCATCCCTCGTTCCTGCTATTTTTAACGATGAAGAACAAACGGGGGAAGTGTTAAAACATCACTTCCATAAATTCTATGTCGGTGCTAAAGGGTTTGGAAACTACTAAAGGACCAACTATTCCCAAGGTACCTGCAACCAACTCATGTTTTTTTCTCGAAATGAAATATTGTGCAAATTCATCGCAGTTCGCTACCACAAAACTTATTATTAACTAAGTTTCTGATTGTCGTGAAGACCCATGGACAAGTGACCTTGTGAAACACTGACCGACTGATCAGCGTACGCAAAAACCATTTTCCGTTAACGACCAGAGCTCCTTTAGGTCACATGCAAATTTATGAGTCCATGATTGGTTACAGTTGAACCTGAACAGTTTTAGACATGAACCACTGCACACTGCGGACTGCCTGTCAGGAAAAAGCGACATGCTCAGTTTTCCCCGACTGAAACCGACCGGACTTAAAATCTTGTTCAGTCAAAGTCTTAGGCACATGCACACTGTGCTGACTGTCCACGGTTTTCTACTTGACCAACGGTGGCCTTGAGTCGAGTCGTGATCAATCGGGCAGTGTGTGGTGGCGTGTGTGGTGGCAGTGTGTGGTGGCGGGCTTTGTACGGATCATAAAGTATAAAGATGTTTGACACACTCCATAGCTATTCTGCATCGATATATGCGAGATACAACATGTAAGCCGTTACCTGATGCGATGGAATGTTTGCTCGCTGAATGTTGTATCCATCTTCTTGACGCCCTGGAGGGTAAGTGATGATGGAGCCTTGTAGGTGTGTAGAGAGGAACCAGTGGGGAACCGTACACCCTCTTGGGCATTTTGGCGGCCTGCCAACGAAGCTGGTTGGCTAAGACACATGGATTCCGCCAGGCACTGCCTAGATGGTGAAGACGTTTCCGCCCTACAAATGGACTATACCTATAGAGCATCGGAGAATGGGCAACCACGTGTTGAAGCCTCCTGGTTTACGAAGATGAAAGGGGAAATTCATCATCGTAACTGCAAACATATCATAATATATTTCCCAGATAAATACAAAACAGAAAGGCACTGCATCAAGAAGAAAAGGCTGTAATAACTAACACAACTGGTAACGATGGATTTTACCTATGACGAGGTACAGAGTTTTTTCCTGAAACTTTTAAAACCCAAAATTGTACTTGATTTACACCTGATCTGCACTTGTTTCTTACCTGTTAAAGAGTTTATTTGATTGGTTCCCTATTGGACAAAATAGCAAAGCAGTATAATTTAACTATTGGAAAATTCTCATTATTTTCTTATTTAAGTTCATTACCTTGAGACAAAAGAGTTTCTGTTGCTATCAGCCCAGAGACCTCTCCAGTTTCTGTGTCCATGAACTGCGTACGGCATTGAATATCTACTGTCTGAAAAAAAGGGTGTGAAATTAATTACTAAATTAAAAAAGAGTTTAACAAAAAAGTGCTAACAATTTCCTGACATGTAAAGTTGGAGTTTTTAAATAAATAGAAAAAAGATGGGGGGTGGGGGTGGGGGTGGGGGGTGAGGGGGGATGGAGAAGATGACCACAAGACTTTATAACTGTTTTATCTGCCTTTACTTCCTCCGAATAGAAAACATTGCTCAACTGGTTTCTTTTACACAACTATTTCATTGCTCTGACTGAAAAATGAAAGTATGTAAAAGATTGATATGAGTCCCACAGACATGTTCCTGAAGTCATGGAGGAATAAATATTTTGCATATCTTTTATATTCGTTCCAAGCTGACGATATGTCGAGGACGTTGACGATATGAAACAAGTGAATTATTTCTAGGCAAGTGGCACGGAATGGTTAAAAATTGTGGCACTGCATCTCAGGGAATAATTTATCATTCAAATTTCGTCTAGCAATTTCGAAGGTTGTGAAATTTTTTCTCCTGTACAATACTATGGTACAAAACTCTATGCAACTTTACACTCATGTAGCAATTTGAATATTTTGCATAGCATTTCGTGATGCGATACCAGGATAAAATTATGCCCTGCACCTGTCTCTGATTTCATCACAAGAACTACAACACATACATGTACAGCTGGAATTTGCAGAAAAGAAAAAGAAAAAAACAAGAAACAGACCCCTACCTAGGTATTGATGTCTGGTTCTGTAGAGAGAGTTCGAGCCTCTGGCTCTGGGGAAAGCAGCCTGTTGTTGGTGATGATTTGGCGAGTACCCAAAACGTTTTGCTGTCCTTGGTGGTCTGACAGGTGACGATTGGCCAATAACAGATGTAAACTTTCTTACGCCTCTTCTGTCTCTCTGTCCGGTTTGCGAGTGAACGTTCCGTTCTCTCGACAGCGATATCTGAGAAGATCGGACTTTGTACCTGCTCCTGGTCTTGTGTAAGCTCCTGCTGCCCGCTACCGTTGTACTCTGTGAAGTTTTGACCTTCTTAAATGGGTTTCCCCCCTGAGACACGTGACCACCGTCAGTTTCTCTTTCCCTCACTTTTGATTTCCTGAACATTTTGAACCTACTGCCGTTACTGCATAATCTGTCATCTTTCGACAGAGTACTTTGCCCGTGGGTAGTCTTCACATGGTTCGGTGGTCTCTTTCCTGCGATCTTAGCCATAGCGATGACTGCATTTGTGTCGAGTTTTGATTCGAGTCTCTTAATATCGTTTCTCAATTCCTGAATCTGCTTTCGAGCCGTTACCAATTTCTCTGGATTATCCGAAGAGGCGTTACCCATATCCTTCTTTTCTTTTTCACCATCCACCTGTTCCACAGAGTATTTAGTTTTGAGCTGGATCGGTAAACTAGTGACGACTACGCCACTTTTCTTCTCCTGGTTTCTTTCTTGGACAAGACTCTGATTTTTGGTAAATTCCCTCTTCTGAGTTTTGGTAACATTGTTCGGATTTTCTATGGGTTTACCTCCTCCCGGTGTACCCTCACTCGAGGTCGGAGTTGTATTTTTCTTGAACTCGCCGGAATCGACAGCCTTCTCGACCTTGGCGACACGCCTTTTGTGTTCGAGTTGCTCGAGGTACGCTGCTAGGGCTTTTATCCTGGCAATCTCACAGTCTTTATTTTGTATCCTCTCGTCATCATTCGCTGCATGTGTTGGTTCCTCCAACGCAGCCAATGAATGCATGCACGCAGTCCTAACGGCGTCGATTCTCGCTGAGTGACCACCATTAGGCAGACCTTCCTCACCTGAATATTGTAAATCTGTTCTGGTGAAAGTTTTCTTACTTTCTAACGGTTTACTCCTACCAGATATCTTATCAAAGCGACCGGATGGCAAAGACAGTTTCTTCTGTTCACTTGGAGAAAAGTTTGATAGACCACTGGCCCCAGGCAGTCTATGACTTTGCAAAGAACTGCTTCCTTTGAATGCAAACTTTCCATCTGGCAACAGTACGACTCTTCTTCTCCTGTCTTCTAAGTGACAGGGAATATTTGTAGATTTCCTGTATTTTTCACATCGATAGCTACTACTTGTGGCATTGTTTTGAACGCCATCTTCTGAATTCTCTGGTCTTCTCAATTTCTGCAATGCAGATGAAGACTGATGTTTCCCTGTGGGTTGTGGACGATTTATAATGTTCACACATTTGTAGGAGTCGTTTCTTTTCAAGCTATAGTCTCGAGCAGACAAGTCTGTTCTGGACCTTTTAACCATCATCGGATTCACCTGGACACCTTTCGTTGAGGTTGATCCTGGGTGGAGACCTGATTCTTGAGGTACTTTAGCAAGAAGAGATTTCCTTCCATCGACCTTAGGTGTTCGCAGCTCCTTGTACCTGTACCTCTCAATGGGAGCGATAAACGTCTGTTTTTGTTGCGAAGTTGATTTGGACTGTCCATGACGTCTGACATGTTGTCCTGAATGGGAACTGCCAACATCCCGTTGTGCACTCTTAGATTTATGATTCTTTATCAATGCTACAAGAGAGAAATATAAGAAATAAAAATGACATTTTTCTGGAAGCTGTGAAATGCACATCCGCATAACACATTTACAGACTTTGCGGTTTGAGTTGGGTTGGATCAAGCCGTGTAATATTTACACATAAAATGATTATCGCTCAATTTCATCTATCTGAACTCAGATACTGTACAGTGGTGCTAACATTTAACTACTGTACTAATAGGGGTGCAACCATGCATCCTTCTGTGGGGATCTTAGCTTAGGTTCAGCCTTCTTCCTGCACCCCCCCCCCACCCTCCAGGGGCAGGACAGAACATTCCAAAAAGTAAACACTTAGTATCAGTGTATAAATCTATAACAAGTATGTGCGGTACACCCTAAACAGTCACAAATTCTTCAATATTGTTTCAAAATTTGCAAAATATGCACAATATTGCATCTGAGCACCTTCCACTTTCAATACCCCTATTTTTTTACAGCGGAGGGGCTACCCCTCCTTTGAAAGACATCAAACCATTTTATTTGTCATTAGTGTATGTAGGTTGTGTAATGATATGGTTAAAAGCAAACCCCTAGCAACCAAATGTAGTAGTTCAAAAATAGTATGTCAAAGGTTTGAGTTTTACCCAGTAGCTGGATGAATGTAAAACACAAGGAGTCCATTGTATATTAGCTCCTTGACCATTAATGTATATGTCATCTTGCATCCAGATGTATCTTAGCACAATGCCAGAGTGGTATTCAATTTTGCTAAATTACACATCTATTGCTTGTAAAACTCTCCATTTCTTGTCTTCTGTAATTATTTCCAGTAGCCAACAAAACACATGTTTGGAAAATACGGGTACCAAACAATACAGGATGGTTATGATCTATTAACGCAACCTTCAGCCTATTGCATGTCCATGAACTTATGTTAAAGTCACACTAGTAACCACTTGCTTACCAAAATACCTACTTTGGAGACTGCGTCCTTATATGATAATGCAGTATATTTATTACAGTAATATTTATTATTATTATTCACAATATCGTCACAATTCAATAGTTGTAATGTAGGTACTAGTGAACTTGGATGTAGAATATACATGTGTGTTTATAACATTATACAATGGAGTTTGCCACTTCCTTCCCTTGTGCTTTTCTACGTTGTATCCATCTTCCCTGCACATCTTCCATCCGAAAGACCTCACAAACAGACAAACTATGTACCAATTTGATACTATGATAGAGACACTGAAATTGTGTAGGTAGCCTAAGTTGAAAATTTTGTCACTGCATTTGCACAGACAATTTTAGTCTGGAGCACCATTTGCTAACAGTTAGTTAGGCCTTCATGTTTCTTTAAGAAATTTTGACCTGCTGTACAGTAAAGATTCTTCGAAGTTTGTTAGTACTAGTAGCATGGACACTTCAAATTCCGGACACCTAAGCCTTAAAACACCCAAAAACTACATCTTCTGTTATAAATCACCTGAAAATATACTTGATATGGTGGGAGAAGTGTGTTATATTACGATACACGGCCAAACTTTCTTTCCTGCAAACTGTTTTCACGTTGTATTCCAAGAAGATTCTTGTGATTGTGGAACTGGTATTTCTTTGCTAGAGTATTGTGAATTTTCGGACACACAGTCCCACAGTGTGGCGCTGGTGATAAAATTGGTGGCGCAGTTGCTCTTTCAGTAATTATAACAGACTTCATAGATCTCCGTCATTTTATTGACAAATATGTAAGTATTTACTTGCACACGGGTCATTTTGGAGAGAAAATAACTGTAGCTTCGTACTTTTTGGTGAAATTTGGCTCTTCCTGTAGGTTGTCATGGTGAAATCGTGCATTTCTTAGGGGTGTCCGAAATTCGCAGTGTTCCGAAATTCGCAATACTGACTATAGTAGTAGCATGTTAAAGGCTAGGCTAGGCCTAGCCTAAAATATTGGTGTCCTAACAATAATTGCTGCTAGTGTGTTCACATTAAAACATGACTTGAAATGGGAATATTCTTTTAAATACCAAATGATTGCCTAACTTAAGGCCTACTCTTTTTTGTTAATTTAAATTGTTTCTACAAATGTTCAGCGTTTGCGAGTATGAACGTAAGGCTAAACTCTCAACGCCAGGCTGGGACTACTATAACTTGTTGCCTTAAGCATACATCCAGTTCCACGAAACTATGTTGAAATGAACTGCAACCAAGTAAGTGTTTGCGCTTCTGTAGTATACAGGCATAATATACAGTAAAGTTATACAGCTTAGGAGTTAGGGCTTGATGTTTGGACTTAAACTGGACGAAAATATGTTTAACTGCAAACAACAAGAAATCAACTATCACCTGTAAGAAGTAGAAAATCTTTGTTTAGTTTGGAATGTTCTTCACTGCTCTGTGTCAAAGCTGGCTTCGAATGTTCCATTTCTCAGTCATCAACGACCACTTGTAATTATTCATGCCTCGAACAACTTGTACGCACCATAGGCACAACTTGTACGCACAGAGTGCCATGCAATCGATTGCTGGTAAACAAGCTAATAATAAGGCAAGAAAGATCATAGAAAGATGGCAGTGTGTGCTGTGATCATTGAACAGCAGAAAGGGAGATAGCGCCATCACTACAGTGGTGAATCGTGTGTACTAAAGGATTTAGCTAGAAACTTATATATTCCACTTTCTATGAGCGAATTATTTATCACGGAGATATTATTATATCGCCGATCGCTTCTCGGCCTTTTGGCTAAGATCATGTGTAGTACTTGTTCCCTTTCGAGGGGATTGGTGATGCACACCCGACGATGATCACACAGTCACAGTCCCGATGCAATGGGACTGGGGTTGAGAGCGGGTCAGTCGTTCGGTAGTTTGGTTTTCGTGCCCAGGTTCTTTCCTGGGCGACTTTTTCTTAAAAAGTATTATTATACCGCCGAAATATTACTGCGGACCCCTTTAAGGATGGAAAAGGCATTATACGCGTAAACTGATTATTCACTAATCTATTCTTGTTTATAATTATATGGTTTTTTTTACGAGTGTGGTAAGGGAAGAGGACCAGGGGCGTCGTGCGAAATAAATTTTGGGGGGGCCCGTGAGCAAGTGATGACTATCTAAGCGGAGCGCCACCACGGGTTGGCGCGCAGCGTCTGGCAGACCCCTCAGATTGCAGGAAACGGCACTTCCCGTGCCTTATGGCAGTAAGCAACACCCCTAAAATTGATAAAAATTTCCGGCAATTTTTTATTTTGGGAAATATTCTCGAAGGAAGTGATCGCCATTTATTCCTCAGTTTACCACTTCCTCGTCTCCCAGATGCGCCCAAAATTTAAGAAATCGAAACATTTTTGTGCTGGCTGATCCATGATCGCCGCCCATGCCCGTGAGAAGTGGTGACTGGTTGAAGAAAGAGCTATGCCGTTTGAAAACATGGGCAGAAAAAGTAGCGAAACCTAAGGTAAAACGTGCGATAATGAAGGGATTATTTTCCAGGTTAAATGTAACTGTATTTGAAATGATTATTATTATTCATTTTTTCGAAACTACCTATCAGATCATGAGGAAAATTTATCCTGGTGGACCTTTTAGCGAACTGATTGCAAGAATTTCACATGGAGTCCCATAATCTCTGTTCACTACATTTATCTTAACTTTCCGAACTTTGTTACAGGCTTAGAAAAATTTGCCATTTTTTCATGAAAAATTTACTGACTTTGGCAAAGGTAACGGGTTGCACTTACTCTGGGACTACGTATATATAATATTGTTCAACGATGGCAGCGTTGATGGCACATTTGGTTCATTAGTTATCAACCAGTAATTATTTAACTCTTTCGTTTGACGGAATATCAACAACCATTGACCAAGCAGTCAACAGAAGCCCGATTTCTCGTAGGCCCTACAAGAAATTCAGTCGTGACACTGTTCGAAAACACTTTTTTTTTTAATTATGACAAAATTTTATGACACCTTTGACAAAATTTGGGGGGCCCGTGCCCCCCGGGCCCCAATGGGCACGACGCCACTGAAGAGGACGGTGATTGGAGAGGGTCATTTGAAAGGGTGAAATGGGGTTCGGTTGAGATAAGACTCGTTTTCAAAGGAGAAGAGGAAATGGAGCAGGCATAATCAGGTACCACATGTTTAAGACCCATTTTTATCGATGGTGGGCTTTAAGGCTCATCTTTTGGCTGTTCAATATGTTACCACGGTGGGCAATCAGCGTACATACCAGAGCGTGTATTGTGCCACAAATCCGCAAAAGTCGGTCTTTAATCGGTACCAAGTATAGGCTTGCAACTGGACATGCGGAATTCAGAGTGGTTTGACACACATGAACGGTAGACTAACGGTAGAAAAATAATAACAATAACGAAAAAAAAGAACACCATCTAAAACGATCACCTATCCCCGTCTCTGTTATACACCTTTACATTTCCTTGGTGTTGGGTAAGTTAGACTGACAAACTAGATTCACCACTTGCTTGTGTTCACGAATATCGACTCACAAACCGCACGTTGAAATAAAACCTCTAACTTCACAGACATGCCTAATTCATACATCACTGCGGACTGTTTTGCCATTTTGAAAATATAAAGTCCCACACACCAAACTCGAATTATTAATAGTCTAAGTTTGCTTTTGTGTTCCGGTTCCATTTCAATGACTTTGATTATATATATCTAAAAGAAAACTAAAGGTAATAAATTGAATGGCATTTATTTGCCACACAAAGAGAGTGCGATATAAGTACGTAAGCAAACTTCAGTCAATGTTACAGACAGCTAGCTAGTATACTCTTAAAGCTGCAGCAAGCCGGCGTCAGTTTCTAGGCTCTTTAACCAAAAGAGCAACGAAAATCAAGAGACAATCATATCCTGCAACTTTCACAACACGACAAGTCGGGAAAGTAAGCATAATGGCTAAAATATGCCTACTGCTTGTTGTAGTTATGTCTTTTATTGGAGGGATATCAGGTAAGAACGTTTTTTATTTATATCTATTTATATATATATATACATACATACATATATTCGAATCCCCGTGGAAGCTGGAAGTTTTTTCACTGTCCTAAATTTTCCAACTCATTACGTTTTCAATTATATATACATACATATATATATA
>JAIPMN010012252.1:0-11951 GCA_020650975.1 Apostichopus californicus
CATCTATGAATAGAAAAATACATGTTGAGACCTTTGTTTAAAGTTTCAAATTTGAGACGAATGTTATCACAGCATTGTACATTTGGATCAAAATATTAAAGTACAATATAAGTATAAGAAGCGATTGAAATTTCAATCCGTCTTCTGACACCTTTTTAATTTATTAACACAATTCAATTGCTGTTTCTATTTCAAATGATTGAAGTTAGCATGTTTGAAAGTATTGCTATATTTCTTTCACTCAATATTAAATAGGAAGATCACAAAAGTGTTTTTAATTTGTTCGAAATTAAGGAAAGATATTCGGAAATTTCAATTGATAAGACATTAAAGAATATTGATAGACATATCGAAATACTCATTCGCAGGAACTAACTTGACGATTTCAACTAGGATAACTATGCTCTGGTCATTATCGCTATTCTTCTTGGCATATTAGTCGTTTTACTGTTTCTCCGTAACATGAAGATAATATCTGATTATCACTAGTTTAGGGAGTCTAGAAAATCATAACATCATACTGAGAGGTGAAAGCTAATATTAGTGCCACAAATCGATGACGACATAGATGCGCGAATACACTCTGTACGTTAACATTATGACAAACAAGTTATTTTTAACTTCTGTAAAAAACAAGTTTACACGAACATATTGGGAACGTCAATAATAACAATTTTCCATATGCAGAAGTTACAATACAGTGAGCTACATGCAATGACAAAGACAACAGCATTTACTTAAAATATGCAACTAAAATGTTTCGAATAGGGGAAATATCTAAATGCATAAGCCGTTTCCAATTTTTGAATATGAAACGTACGGCATAAGACTATAATAACTTAATAATATATAGGGAACATATATTCTTTAAATCTTTCAACCATTACGGATTGTGTCGGTCTGTGAACATGTAACAATATTCGGTACTTGTTTGATTACGACAGCAGTGTTGACTCATGAATGTACAGAGGCAAGGGAACTGGGTGTTAGGGTTCGGACGAACCTCTGAACCCGACCAAGAGAGAAATGAAGGAGAAAATAACTAACACATTACCATTTCATATATTTTGATCACTTATATTACTTTAAATTTATTATTATTTGAAATTTTCTATTCACATTCTTTGTTTAGATCTGATCATTATAAATAGCAAATTTAGCTTACTAGCGTGTAGACTAGAGCTACACAGCTAAACACCGTTGCTACATTGATGACCAATTACATGGATTAGTCAATAATCAGTTACGCAGACATTGCTAACATGGAAGCCTAAAGGGAAATTACAACAAAATAATTCATTTGCTTTATGGTACACTGCGAATTTGAAATATCTTAATGCATAATCCTATTGTTATTGGTTTTACAGATCAGAGAAATATTTCCAATGTAAAATGCCCAAAACTAATACAATTAACCAGATCGCTGCGGAGAGACTAGAATACACTTCCACAATGGTCTTGTTTTGTATACTATAATATGTCGTTTGAGTTGTCTGCACTTCGGTGGAAATGAAATTTACTCAATTTTGGGTAAAACGTGAATAATATGAAACTAATTTGATTTCTTTCAGCATCGCTGCAGCAACGGTGCGCACGAAGGTAAGATCCCAGTATCAGTTTGCATATCACTTATTTACATCAAATAACTTAGTAATACTGTCACCGAGACGACGCTCAATGAAGCTGAACGAGTATGGTCGTAGGTTTTAACCCATTTATTACACGCGTGGCTCCTCAGGACCACGGTGAAAACTATAAAGTAAAGACATCAAAACATCAATATACAAACATTGGTGAACAAACATATGAATTTGCACAAGTCAATAATAACATAATTATGCATTATATTTCTCCATATAAATAATGCACAAAAGGAAGAAATACAACAAATAACATTTGGTAACGTGAAACAAAACATAGAGAAAGATTGGCGACAATTACATTCTTGATAATTAAACTTAACTTACAATCGTTACCGGGCAAAACCAACAGCACGACAAACTGCGGTGTACAGGGGTTTACATGGATTAACTGCGGCTTTCTGGGGTTAACGGCAGCTTTCTGGGGTTAACGGCGACTTTCTGAAGAATGTACAGAAGACCAACAAAGTAATAACCTCTGGCGATATATTCTACTCCAGATACTCTTACAAATAAGTAAACAACAAATACACAAAAAAGGCAACCAAAAACAGGCACAAGCATACAGCAAAATCACATTAAAGGCAAATATCTATAATGCGATATTAAAAGAGATTGACCTTTGCCCGACCTCGATCAAGCGGAAATTTCCCTTTAGTCACGCTAAGCAAATAGCACACATCGGCAACGATGACATTCCCCCCACTGGAATACGTCATATTCAAGTATAACAATGCCTACAATACCTAAACCACCCCATCGATGTACATTAAAATTCCATAACAGCTTTAGCAATCAAAACTGTGACGTAAAGCTTCTATACCAAATAATCAAATATTAAGCCTAACACACCTGACAGCTCAATAACGAAGATTAAAAAAAACTATTATATACATGGAATTTCAACGATAATGCGTGCAAACACTTGAGATGAGAATGCTGATTCAAGTAAAACGATCTTAGTGATAGGACGAACCAGCTCGGTAGTCTTAGTCTTAACTCTTACCGACCTAACTAACCCATCTCTACTACGGTTAACACTAACAACCAGCGCCAACGGCCAGTGGTTACGGTGAGTCATTTCATCTAAGATTAAAACCAAGTCACCGACTGCCAGATTATCTGTGACCCCCGTCCACTTAGACCTCTTTTGCAATGCAGGTAGATATACTTTTAACCACTTTCGCCAGAATTGGTTAGCTAGGTGCTGGACATGCCTCCAGCGGCGACGAAAACGGTCAACATTTTCAAACTTGCCCGGCGGAATGCTAGGACCATGTCTCAATAACAACAAATGATTGGGAGTAAGAGGCGTAGGGTCACGTGGGTCGTCGCTGAGTTTTGTCAACGGACAACCATTAACAATGCTTTCGACTTCGCAAAACAAAGTTCCCAAAATCTCATCTGTAAGTCTCACAGTACTAGGGAGGATAGCAGCCATGACTCTTTTAATTACACCAACCATACGTTCCCAGGCTCCCCCCCCCCCCATATGAGAAGCACTAGGGGGAATGAAACGCCAATCAAAATTCTCCCTTACTGCATAAGCGTGTATTACTTTATTGGAGAGGTCTCTCATGCCCCCCCCCCTCAACTCCGCCTCACCCCCAGCAAAATTAGTGCCATTATCTGAAAATACGGTTTCTGGACACCCTCTACGTGCCACAAATCGCCTGAATCCATTCAAGAAGGACTCAGTATCTAATGAGTCTAACTTCTCTATATGGACAGCCCTGACTGTTAAACAAGTGAACAAACAGCCATAACGCTTGACTTCAGAACGGCCAAATTTAACGTAATACGGCCCAAACACATCAATGCCCACATGAATAAAGGGGGCTACATTAGCCGCAATACGTTCCCTAGGCAAATTTGCCATTTGTTGTACACATGGCTTAGAATACAAACGTCGACACGTGACACAAGCCCTAACAATCCTCTTGACCAACGGCCTTCCCTTAGTAACCCAAAAATCTTTCCTTACAATACTTAGCACCCACTCAATACCAACATGGGCGATACTATGTACATCCTTAACAATAGACTCAGCAATAGGATGTCTACCAGAGATTATACACGGGTGTTTGCTGTTAAACTCTTTCAAACGGCCACCTACCCTGAGAAGCCCTTCACCATTTAGAAACGGAGTTAACGTTTTAAGGGAACTAGATGCTCTGACAGCCTTAACCTTTCTAACTCAGAACAGAAACTAGTGGACTGACTCTTACGGAGGAGGATATCACCTACTCGACGAACTCCTTGGACAGATAATCTGCCTACAGGTTTCTGCCCCTTAAGAAATCGCACAAGACGTAAGAGCCAAGCTAAACCTCTCTTCATTTTATACCATGAAGAATAATGATTCATTAGCCTACATAATGGCTCATCTGAATCTCCAACATCACTTAACCCAGGAGGGGACACATGACCAGTAATAGTCGTATACCCCACGGTGACGTCCGTCCCTTTGACTTCAGGATCGTCATCCGTTAAGACTAGCGAATTAAGTATAGCAGTTTGCCAATCATTCTTGTACCGACCCAATTTGTCAGGACCTTTAAAGCATTTACTGCTATTAAACTTTGAGAAGGAACAACTTCTAGTAACTAGATCAGCTAGGTTAGCTTTAGTTTCAATATGGAACCACTGTTGCGGGTCGCTGAACTCCCTGATAAGGCTAACCCTATTGCCAAATAAAACATGGAATCTTCTGCTATCATTGTGAATGTACTTCAAGACAATTTCCGAGTCCGTCCAAAAATACGACTTGGCAAATTCAAGAGCTAACTCCCTTCTCAACAGAGAATCAACCTTTACGGCTAATACAGCAGCTTGTAGCTCTAAACGAGGTATAGTACGTAGCTTTAAAGGAGCAACTTTACTCTTACTCATGACTAACTGTACATGGATTTCTCCTTTTCTATTTACACAACGTACATAACAGCAACAGCCATAGCCCTAAGAGCTAGCATCTGAAAAATGGTGAAGTTCGATGAATGCATCATCAAAGGAACAAGGCTTTATACAACGAGGTACCCTCAAACGACTAACAAAAGACAACGACTGAGCCCAGGTGTTCCAAGCACTAACAAGATCGGGGGGTATCTCTTCATCCCACGACAACCCAAGGGCTGTAGCTTCCTGGAAAAGGAGCTTGCCTGAAAGGACTACAGGACTTATCAAGCCTAGAGAATCGAAAATTGACGAAACTATACTAAGCATTCTCCTCCTGGTTAACAAGCCACCAAAATCTTTCTCCAGCGCAAAGAAGAACTCATCGCGGACAACCATCCACTTTATACCTAAAGCCCTGCTTTCACTACTAGTACCAAAATCTAGAACTTCCTTAGCCCTACATTCCACGGACACTTCAGCTAGCAATCTGAAATCATTGACTACAAACTTAGTTAACTTAAACCCTCCACTTTTCAGGGCCTTGGGGGTTTCCCTAATAATGATCTCAGCATCTGATTAACTTGACACAGAACTAAGACAATCATCTACGTAAAACGATCTTTCTACCGCGTACTTAACTAGCGGAATCACACTCGGCAGATCTGTAATTGTACGCATGAGAGCATAGGCGGAGCTAGTCGCACACCACACCCCTCCAAACAGATGTGACGTCCTACGAAGGTATCTTAATTTACCATTAATGTACCATAGGAATCGTAGGGCATCTCTATCCCTAGCTGGGATCCTAACTTGATTATACATAGCTTCAATGTCTGCTTGAACTGCTATACTATGTTGCCGAAATCTCAACAAGACTGGCAGAAGCTTATTAATCATGTCGGGCCCTGCATACAACGATCATTCAAAGACTTGCCTTTGAAGTTACTAGCGCAATCGAAAACTACCCTAAGTTTGCCTGGTTTCTTCTCTGACACTACCGCATGATGGGGTAAATACCATATCCTGTCTACCATGAACAACTCTGAATCTGGTACTGCCTCTGCATAACAGTTATCTACAAGTTTCACAATCTCAGCGTTGTACCTATCATACAAGCCGTTCCTAATAAGTTTCTTGTACAACGAGTCTAACCTAGTTTTGGCAACAACAAAATTATTTGGGAGGGTCTCCGACCTGTCCCTCCAAGGAATGGGAAGTTCATGGTGACCATCCATTTTCCTGTGCTCTTTGTCCCACAAAGATATCACCAACTTGTCCTCGTATGACCATGACGGAAGATCCAAACCCGCATTCTCTATTTCCCACAAACGAGAAACATCAGTCTGAATAGTCGAAGTAGATATAAAATTTGAAATTGTATTTCGTCAACTACGTAAACGGCAGATAATTTTAAGATTTCACCTGATTTAGAAGACAAGGACAGGTCTACCATTTCGGATTGCTGAATACCTGATGAGTTCAACGTTCTAAGCTCAAATTGATAAGAATTACCAGTGATTCCTAATTGGTTGACCAATGCACGGCAAAAAAATGAATTACTGGATGCACTATCCAACAATACAAATGCATCACACAAACTGTTCACGGTGGACTGAACTAAAGGCATATGCGTCCTTTTGCTACGAGAAAAGCTTGCATTAGAAACCTCAACATCAGGTGAAGAATTTACAGTGTTGTCATCGCAATGAATGTACATGGTATGTTTCCTACCACAACCTCGCACACTACAAACAGAGCGATTTCCACAATCACTAGTGTTATGAGAGGCACGAAGGCAGTTATGACACAACTTATGCTTAATTACAACAGTCAATCTCTCTCTAGGGCGCAATTGTTTAAACTTATCACAATGCCACAGACGGTGTGATTGTTCACATAGTACACAAGGAGGTTCAACCCTAGCGTACATTCCAGGTTTTACTGCCTGGGCACCTTCACCAGTAAACGTATTGGACTTAGACAAAGAGATAGAATAGCTGTTTGAAATACTCCTTTGTTCACGTTTACACTTATCTGAACGCTTGAGATACACGTCGCCATAAACTGAGTCATTTACCTCACTGGCGATTTCACCTGAGAATTCAATAATTTTTTTAAACCCTGGATAACAACCATCGGCCCGTTTGGCCTTCAATGCATATTTTTCCATCTCAACTGCACATAGTTAGGAAACCTGGCAACTATTTCAATTAGGACTGCTTGAGAATCAACCTCCTTCAAAGTTTTTAACTCTGAAAGTACAAGGAATGAATTTTGCATATCATCAGCTAACTGTTGTATGTCTTGCGGCAGTCTAACTTGTCTACCAAACCTTAACTCGCGTATTAACTGCTCAGTGACTAGGTGCGAGTTTCCAAACCGGTTTTCTAATATGGACCTAGCTTTAGCATAACCGCTACTACCTCCAACTAACTGGCAGCTCCTAATGGCCTCTTTAGCAGAGCCCGACGTATACTGCATTAATCTAGACAACTTTAAATCGTTGTCCTCACACACCTTATCAACATTAGCCTCGAAAGCCCTAATGAATTGATGATAATGTAAAGGATTGCCATGAAATATTTGCAGCTCTACCTTAGGTAAATTCAATAAATGTAGAAATTCTTTACGAGATAAATCTGCATTTGGATTATCCTTAAGGGATTGATCCTCACGTTTTACTACAGAAGAATTCAATGCATCTTTAACTAGATTTAAAACGGAAATATAATCTTTCTGCTTGTCACAAAAATAGTCGTCGCTCTCGTCAACATCCTTCTCAACAGTAAGCGTCTCGTGGTACTTGTCGTGGGCCAACGTAAACACTTTAAAAAGATCTTTCAATAAAATTATATGATCGTTCATGTCCACGTTACCTTCCGCGATATACTGCCTGACACGATTAATCTGCGTCGTAACAGCCCTCTTTGCTGAAGTCCTGGCAGTCTTCAGGTCTTCCATGAGTCAGCAGGCTGACGACGAGTACATTGGTGCTACGGGAATCAGGCACGTGGTACACTATTTCTGTTACTGGAATACGATGGTGAGCTTTTACACGACAAGGTTGGTGGGCTTATAGACGACAGGACTAGGTGAATAAGAAGCGACGGCCGGATACCGGACGGCGGAGGATATACAAGACTTCCGGTTGTCAAAAACCTAACGATTTTTTCACTGTCACCGAGACGACGCTCAATGAAGCTGAACGAGTATGGTCGTAGGTTTTAACCCATTTATTACACGCGTGGCTCCTCAGGACCACGGTGAAAACTATAAAGTAAAGACATCAAAACATCAATATACAAACACTGGTGAACAAACATATGAATTTGCACAAATCAATAATAACATAATAATGCATTACATTTCTCCTTATAAATAATGCACAAAGGGAAGAAATACAACAAATAACATTTGGTAACGTGAAAACAAAACATAGAGAAAGATTGGCGACAATTACATTCTTTATAATTAAACTTAACTTACAATCGTTACCGGGCAAAACCAACAGCACGACAAACTGCGGTGTACAGGGGTTTACATGGAATAACTGCGGCTTTCTGGGGTTAACGGCGGCTTTCTGGGGTTAACGGCGGCTTTCTGAAGAATGTACAGAAGACCAACAAAGTAATAACCTCTGGCGATATATTCTACTCCAGAAACTCTTACAAATAAGTAAACAACAAATACACAAAAAAGCCACACAAAATAGCAGGCACAAGCATACAGCAAAATCACATTAAAGGCAAATATCTATAATGCGATATTAAAAGAGATATACAAATACAACATCAAGCCCCTTAATACTTATATAAAACATTTAGAATACTTACATGCTAAGGAACAGTGCTATAGGAACACGTGCGACGCCTCTCTGAACCAGGAGAGGAATGAAGCATGTGTACCTCACAAAATACGCAAGTATACATCTATTACGTAATTGTACATCGATTACATAAGCATGCAAATCGAGGAGGTGCATATGAAAGGCAACCAGTAAAGGGCAGTATTGACCTTTGCCCGACCTCGACCAAGCGGAAATTTCCCTTTGGTCACGCTAAGCAAATAGCACACATCGGCAACGATGACAAATACAGAGAGAAGTAGTGAACATGTTTGTCCATAAACAAAACAGATCCTGTTTGATCATATGTATCAAACTGTCATCAATAAACACCATATTAGAGTTCATTTTCTTTAATTTACATTTTCTGTGAGGTTCTTCTCTCCTTGTATCAATTATCACTACCATACTTCCGGCTTATAACGTTGCTAACGTTGCACTATTCATCTTCTATGTATACTCCTATACTTCTATGTTAAGAAATATATGCAGTTATGACAAATTAGTATTATAGCGTATTACAATGTATTTCAGTTTCTTGACATGGCTTTGATCACACACTTCGATGGTCCCTTGATTTATATGAGGTAGTTGCATTCTTTAACGAACACAATATTAAATATTATATCTCATCATACGTAATCATTTTCTTCTGTTGATAATCTTTTCAAAGTCGATTCTGGACACAACCTCATAGAGCTGATTCACCAACTACCGAAGAAAATACCTACAACGAATTTTATGAGAGCAGCGACCACGGATATGCTTCAATACCTGGCTAACTTGCCAAAAACTACGGAATCAATGTAACACCAACTTGATTGCTGTCTTTTTAGTTACTTGTTTGGAGTATACATATTCATTTTGGTTATATAATGGTTACACAATATCGTCCTGGTGTTACAATATCTTTGAACTTAGTCTATGATTTAAGTATCTACATTTGAGATTATGAATAGACATAAAACACTTCATGAAATCAAGGTTTATGTAAAACTTTGATAGATTGAAGTATTTACATGATAGTTATATATTTAATGAGATGTTTTGCTAAGAAACGAAACCGTAAGTGCAGTATTTCGTCTTCAAGGCAACACCATTGACTTGTGTTCATTGTTCGTTATGGAGTATCGCTCAATTAATACTAAATGCACAGTTCTGCCTGTTCACTTTTCATAGTCTGTATAAACCGCTATATGGCAAACGTACTTCAAAGCGAATGAGGAAGTTGCTTATTGATTCAATTCAAATAGGGACTACAGTTAAACGTAATTTCCCGTAAGGTGTTCATTTTTAGTACGTACGTATTACTTTTTTGTTTTATTATGTTGTCTTACACAATCATTGATTACTTAAAGGTTTTGCTTTCTTTTTCGATGCTATCTCGTTTCTATGTGTACAGGGAAGTAATCAAGGTTTTTTGTATGTAATTTGTTGATTTAAACATTCAAGGTATACATTTAAAGGGACGATCTTGCTAAAACTGATAGATCAATGCTATGTTTAATCAATTTCCAATATCATTTCTCTGGCACCCTTTGCAACATTGAAGCTTTTCAAATTAGTCAATATAAGCAGTTTTGCAGTATTTAAGCACCTTTATTTCATGTTCATATACTATCTAGACATATGTTTTACAAGACACTTCAAGGAATATAAGCAACCAAAGAATATGCAATTCTCAAATGATAATTAAATTGTTCGCCAACATGTATTAAATCAAATGAACAGATTGAGCAATCGAGCAACGTCATGACTGTTATAACTACTGAACTGCAGGAAGTAGTAGTAGTAGTAGTAAGTTGAGTCTCGTCTATCCGACATGCTCAGTGATTAACCTCCGCCACGTATCACGATCTTGCGCAAGGTTTATTGCTACCTCGAAATTGTTAATGTTAACGTCCTTAAATTGCGACTTTATTTTTCCAAGCAAGGTAGACACGGGTCTTCCTACTGGTTTAACAGTATGTCTCAATTGCAGGAAATGGGGGGGGGGGGTATATAGATTCTGCGGCTTCTTTCATGTTGTCAGCAAACGTTCGTGCTACGCCCCTATACATGTCTTCATAAATTGAACTTGTTTATTACTTTAGGCGAAGAACAACGAAATGTATGACTGGAACGAGATACGAGGCTGTGACCTCTGGATGACATATCCAGGGCTCTACAAACTGAGCTACACAGCGCTTTGTTCATGGCGATCCCTAAATACATGTATGCACTCTCAGAAACCACTGTATACAATGTATACTTTGTAACCCGTGATCATCTCCCAGTTTACTTTGATACAATTTAGAAAGCGGCAGGGAAATAATTATCAAGATACACTTTATTTTATGCATTTAAAAAAAATTCAAAGTTTCTGCTATCATGGACTTACGTACATTCTACTCAGTGAATTGATCACAAATTGATATATCTATAGGAAGGGATATTTTATCTAGTTTGACAACATATGGTATTATTAAACGTTTAATATAATGATGTTGCAACACGAAAATCACCAGACAGTAAGTGCTCTTAAATAATCGGTGTGCACCATACAATTTTTTAATATACGTTTAACGTAGCTCTGTTACCTAAGGTTATATAGAATTATTGGACTTTGTAATATAATTCACTGTACAACGAGTGCTTATATTACTGTTCTTATTTGCACAGACAGGAAACAACGATACATATTTTAACTTCTATTCAGATAAGGTACGTTGTAGCTGCAGCAATAAGGTAAAATATTGGTGTAGATAAAGAACAAGCTCGACACGGCATTGGGTTCCAATTTGAAATGGAAGGTTATAATGTCCAATAAATTGTTTCTGTGATACCTTCATTCCATTGAATGTTCAATCAATATGAAACATGCCAGACATGTTTGTAATTGTCATAAGGCAGTAATATTTCAAACTGAATTCAGAGTCAAATCTTTCAAAGTGGATGTCACTCCAAAAAGAATATCTCTATTACGTCATTGCAGTCAGGGGCGTATCCGGGGGGGGCGCAACAGGCGCGCGCCCCTCCCCTATTGGCCGTCACCCAAAAAAAAACTTTTAGCAAAAAAAAAAAAAAAATTGATGACGACCTTTATGTGAGATGTCGGTGATCGCTCAACCCCCCCCCCCCTCCCGTATGCTTTATTTTTTGTTTGCCAAAAAAAAGGTTCTGGCGAAGTTCGGCGGCATAATAGTTTTAGAAACATTGATGGTAATTGTGTTTATATTATCGCGTAGCACAGGGCGTGTATAAGGCCTCTGGGCTGCCTGAGGGAAGCCCATAATAGCCCCGTGCATAACACGTGAGTTTACTCTATCGAGGCAAAAATTTTGACTTGTCCATTCACGAAATTTATTTCTGCTGACCTTTTATGCCTGAATTTTTTTGTGTACAATTTTTCTTGACCTCGATTTTCAAATTACTAATCATACTTTGCTAACACGATAAGACGTTATTATAGTATTATAGTATCAAATTTTTAGGCAACGACCGCTCGAGTCAAAACCTCTTTTTTTGCAAACAACACTGAACACAAGATTTTAAATATCTTGCAGATAAAAGCATTCATTATGCCTATGTTA
>JAIPMN010012253.1:0-10522 GCA_020650975.1 Apostichopus californicus
AGGATAGTGATGTAGGTTACTCGCTAATATGACCCTACTGTGCTAAACTTACGACGTATAATGTCATGGCCTATATGTGCTGGTTGTAAACTGTAAGTACTGGACCATCGAATCCCATACATGCCACACCAAAGGAGCGTATCGCTAATATGACCCTACTGTGCTCAATGTACGACGTATAATGTCATGGCCTATATGTGCTGGTTGTAAACTGTTAGAACTGGACCATCAAACTCCATACATGCCACACCGAAGGAGCGTATCGCTAATATGACCCTACTGTGCTAAATGTACGACGTATAATGTCATGGCCTATATGTGCTGGTTGTAAACTGTTAGAACTGGACCATCAAACTCCATACATGCCACACCAAAGGAGCGTATCGCTAACTGTGCTAAATGTACGACGTATAATGTCATGGCCTATATGTGCTGGTTGTAAACTGTTAGAACTGGACCATCAAACTCCATACATGCCACACCGAAGGAGCGTATCGCTAATATGACCCTACTGTGCTAAATGTACGACGTATAATGTCATGGCCTATATGTGCTGGTTGTAAACTGTAAGTACTGGACCATCAAACTCCATACATGCCACACCGAAGGAGCGTATCGCTAATATGACCCTACTGTGCTAAATGTATGACGTATAATGTCATGGCCTATATGTGCTGGTTGTAAACTGTTAGTACTGGACCATCGAATCCCATACATGCCACACCAAAGGAGTGTATCTAAATACTAGATAGACACTACAATGAATACAACAGAACTAATTCAAATATAAACTGTTTTTTTCTGCAGATTTAAGAAACGTCTGGTGAACATTGCTTCTGCTGAGGCAGTTTTTATTGGAAATATTTGCATGATGCATTGTTATAGCTGATTTGGAGTGATAATATACAGAAAGTAAAGTAAAATGTATACCTCCACTACTTATCCTCCTTTAAAAAAGTATAATAGAGTTAGGATTGGGGCTTGAGGTTAACAGTTATTTCTACACAAGGCTGGTATGTGAATTGATTGTCACACCCATTCCTGCTTCTGGGCCTGCCACTAAACAACCCCATCTAATATGTAAAAGTATATCTCAACATCTGACCTTCTTCTCAATTACCGAGGGAGGTAATGGGATCCAGTCATCATGACTGCAGTGCAGCTGTGTTGAATCAAGTTGATTCCAATCAATTGAAAACAGAACCAACCTGATTTCCCAATCCATCATCATAGCAGTGGTGCCACAGCAAATGACTTATTTCAAAACCATTGAAAGAATAGAACCAAACTACATTTCCCAATTTGTAAACTAGATCAATGGAAGACTCTTCTCAACAACACTGTACAGCAGTAATTGTGAAATGGGTCAGAAAATCTGCTTGCTAATGTGGTGTTTGCACCACGTACCCAGCGGGTGTTGAGCAGACACTCTAAAAGCTACACCAAATATTCACCCTTAGGTGATGCAAAACAATATTTGCACCATGAACTGTCCATGAGCACTCAATGTCCTTTAACTTACTGGATCACCAGGGGCACCAGGATCACCACGTGGTCCAGTCTGGCCTGGGTCACCTGTGTCACCTTTGGGACCCTCTGGTCCTGGTGGGCCATCTCTTCCTGGTTGACCCTGACAAGATACAATGAACATGAACGGTGAGGGGTACCATGAATGCTTAAATGCAATAAGAAACGCATGCACATATTATTGAAACTAAGTGAGAGATATTACAATGCCCAGCAATGATTCAGTAACTCCATTTATTTTGGCTATGAAGGTCATTTTGTTATAACAATTGATGAATCCATCCAGTGGAAGGTATGGTAGTATAAAATGTTTCCCCATATAAACCATGGGTAAATCCATCTAGTGGGAGGTGGTGGTATGCTTAACCATACTTAACCATTAACAAACCCATCTAGTGGGGTTTGGGGGTATGCTTCACCATACTTAGCCATTAACAAATCCATCTAGTCTGAGATGAAAGTATGCTTCACCATACTTAGCAATTACCAAATCCATCTAGTAAGAGGTGGTGGTATGCTCCACCAAAATTAGCCGTTAACAATCCCACCTAGTGGGAGGTGGTGGTATGCTCCACCACACTTATCCATTAACAAATCCATCTAGTGGGAAGTGGTGGTATGCTTCACCATACTTAGCCATTAACAAATCCATTTAGTGGGAAGTGGTGGTATGCTCCACCACACTTATCCATTAACAAATCCATCTAGTGGGAAGTGGTGGTATGCTTCACCACACTTATCCATCAACAAATCCATCTAGTGGAAGTGGTGGTAAGCTTCACCATACTTAGCAATTACCAAATCCATCTAGTAAGAGGTGGTGGTATGCTCCACCAAAATTAGCCATTAACAATCCCACCTAGTGGGAGGTGGTGGTATGCTCCACCACACTTATCCATTAACAAATCCATCTAGTGGGAAGTGGTGGTATGCTTCACCATACTTAGCCATTAACAAATCCATTTAGTGGGAAGTGGTGGTATGCTTCACCAAACTTAGCCATTAACAAATCCATCTAGTGGGAGGTGTTAATATGCTTCACCATACTTATCCATTAACAAATCCAACTAGTGGGAGGTGGTGGTATGCTTCACCAAACTTAGCCATTAACAAATCCATCTAGTGGGAGGTGGTGGTATGCTTCACCATACTTATCCATTAACAAATCTATATTGTGGGAGGTGGTGGTATGCTTCACCATACTTAGCCATTCACAAATCCATCTAGTGCGAGGTGTTAATATGCTTCACTATGCTTAGCCATTAACAAATCCATCTAGTGGGAGGTGGTGGGTGGTATGCTTCACCAAACTTAGCCATTAACAAATCCATCTAGTGGGAGGTGGTGGTATGCTTCACCATATTTAGCCATTAGGGTGAACGTTAATTTCTACTACTCCATTTACCGGTGATCCTCTAGAGCCCGGTCTGCCATTGTCTCCTGGGGGTCCTTGGATACCCTGATGAAAGATAATGTGGGGAAAAAAGGTAAAATATCATTAACACATTCATGTACAAAGGATTAACGAATCTAGCAGACTATAATTTTGATACAGTGTTAATAAAAATTATTTCCAAGTCTAGTGGCTGTTTTGTAGGTCAATATTAAATGCCCCGTTTCCTGTGATAACTCTGCAATGTGTCCATTAAGCTTTCAATCAAGAAGAATTTGTTGCTTGTTACTGGGGCATCATAAATGTGTTTGGCCACACATGGCCATGGTCCCAGTGGGATAGTTCTTAATCTTTTTAAACCAAAAATTGGGTAAAACATTTTTCATTACATATTTCATTACATCATTACAACTTGTCTGTAAACTTTGTTTTCCTTTCCAGTGGCCCACAAATTTCCTTATCTCCACTTCCATTGGGTAATGCTTTTAGTTCTTTGCCTCCAAATGGCCAAAACTGTTTGTGTCCTCTATAAGTAACTACAGTTCCGCCCACATTAAATCGGCCGTCAGCATTAACAATATCAAACATGACAGATACATTCACGGTAATACGTAAATACCTTGATATCAACCTGAGTGCGTCAAGATTCATAACTTTTATTCGGATCTGGTTTATTATTATTTACGCTATTTCGGTAGGTAATAACGAAAATTCTTGTATCAGGGACTTCCTACTGTGTGAGAATCAAATTTGTTTTCCTTGGGATAAGTTGTTCCCGAAATAGACCCCAACAGTTGCTTGCCAAAAATCTTGTAGCAATGGCTTAAATTATCACGCATCCATACAAAAGGGTTTTAAGATCAGGGTTCGCATTAGCCGCAGATTGCACGATTACCGCAATTTGATTTGTAAATTTGATGTAAAAAGTTTCCATCTTAACATGCCGTAAATTTTCTTGCCAGTCTTACCTTCTACAAAAGAATTGTGAGAATTTGTTTCAATATTTTTGCTTGAATCACGAACGTATACAGTAGCTACAGTATAATTATGAGAGCACAGTACTTGCTATGCAGAGCTTGCAAAAGACACATGCACTCGACATACTATGTTTGGCTAAAATCCCCACAAATCTTTGACTACATGGTAGCCTAGCACCACAATAAGTCAACATGGAAATCTAGCCTAACCATCTGTTTATTGTGTGCAGTTAGCTTGCCCTAAAATTATCACCGAATTCATTCATTATTGCTGCTATATCTTCGAACATGGTAGCCTAACACCACACTAAGTCAACGGGAAAATCTGTTTATTCTCTGAAATTGTGTTGCAGTTAGATTAAAATTGTTAACCGAATACTATCGTCATCACTGCTACCTTCGACCTAACAACACACTAAGTCAATGGGGAAATCTTGCCTAACCATCGGTTTGCAAAAAGAAAATCACACTGCGTAGCCTTGTTTGCAACTGTCAATTAGCTGGATATCGGCAGTTGTTTGGAAGGTATGTACTATGTCTCGAAGAGGGAATGTATTATTTTACGTACACAGTTGCTGTGGCGATGGATTGAAGGTTTTAACTTCAATTTTTTTTCACCGTAATAGTATTTTCGTTTTCGGTGGTGAGGGAATTTAGCCACACACGAAAATACATGACTAAACCTAAAACGTATACGAGGTTCCCTTTTATAAATTGATCACAAAATCTGAAACACCCTTAGCAAACAGTGACTGTTTCAAAGGTTTCTAATAACGTCGGAGGGAGATGAAAGGTTTGTAGAAGGGGTTACGCAATTTACGAAGAAATATGTTTGGGTAACGTTTAAGTCTGTATTCAAGATTGCCATTTACTTTAGAAGCCTTAAAATCCCGATGAAAGGATCGATCATTCTGCGAAGTAGTTCACGCTTTATTGATAACATTACGATAACATATTGTGCCAGTGAAATGCTATGCTCACCATCATTATCTTACAAACACGTTGCAACGGCCGATATTACGTTAAGTATTTCAATAGGTGTAATGGAAATGATTTTAGGATGGAATCCTCATATTTTGTCATGATGACTATGCGACCGCCGATTTAATATGGGCGGTACTGTATTAGTAATGTTGACATCAGAGAAATAAACAGAGTTTGTGAATATCTTTTACCTGTGGTCCTGGGTCTCCATCAGATCCATCAATACCTGGTTCACCAACTGGTCCCTAAAACAAGATAAAATATGTTCACTATCAAATTGCTATCACTTAAGCTGTGCGTACGAATGGAGTCACCTTACAGCTGTGTGTAAGCACATATATTTAGGCCATCAGATTGGCAAATGTATTATAACATTTTATTCCTGTAAATGGGCACCAAGATCATTCAGTGCATACAATGGTTTTTCCCTATAATTACTAAACCAACTCGTGTTACCAGTACCTCATCAACCTTAATTGATAACATTATTACAAATGATGATACTGTACTTAAAACAGGTATACTTGTGACTGATATAATTGATCACTTTCCAATATTTCTTTAAGTAACGGGAACATTAAACAGATATCAGACAACCCTATGTATATCCGTAATTATTATTATTGTTTTATTGTTTCAACACATAGTAATACAAGGTGAACAAGACAATATAACTTCAAATAAGTAAAATATGTGAAAGGAAGTCAACTAAGAAACCCTTGTGGGCTTAATCGAATAGAGTACTCCCATCAAAGAAAAATAGAAAACCTAAACACCTAAACACCCAAAACAAGAACCCCCCCCAAAAAAACAGATAACCTAACAAATAAGACATAGCATGTCTTAATAACATAAGAACTTATATTTCAGAGATTAAAGGTAAAACATGGGACAAGGTTTTGAACAAAACTGATGCTAATACTGCATATAATGCATTCTATGACTGTTTAATCTAACTTATAATAATTGTTTTCCGATTCATTACATCAGTAAAACGAAAAGGCGTAAGAAGAGACATCCTTGGATCAAGAATGGTATCTTAACATCCATTACAAGAAAGAACCTCCATTTTAAACGCTAGAATACTACATATAGTAACAAGTCTATGTACACAATATATCGCAACAAACTAAATCAACTCATTAGATTATCTAAAAGGTTATATTTTAATAATGAATTCAATGAAAACAGAAACAATGTAAATAACAATTGGAAAACAATTAACAGTATTCTTCATAAAAACCGTAAGCAATCGTCATATCCTGCTACTTTTGAAGGAGATAAGGTAGTGACTAGCAATGAGGATACAATTGCTTACTATTTTAATAATTACTTTGTGAATGCAGGTCCTACACTTGCCAGAAAATTAAAAAACAATTGCAAGGCAGAACAGTTTATTCACAGTAAAGTTTTGAAAAGTCATTTTATATTTATTTATCCAGTAACTGAAGAAGAAATTTAAAAAATAGTCAATTCAAGTCTAAAACCCCAAAAAGTAGCAGGATATGATAACTTTAAACCTGATATTGTTAGGCAAGTTATACCTTTTATTGTTGAACCTCTGACGCACATCTGTAATATTTCATTCAATAGTGGCATATTTCCAGAAAAACTGAAGATTGCCAAAGTTATACCAATATTTAAGAAGGGAGACACTAGTGGCTATGGTAATTACCGCCCTTTATCTTTGCTATCATGTTTTTCTAAAATTATTGAACGCCTTATGTTTAATAGTATTTATAGCTTTCTTAGCAAATACAATATTTTGTGTAAAGAACAGTATGGCTTTCTCCCTTACCATTCAACTGAACTTGCTTTGGCAAATTGACAAATTGTATACTGAAATTGACCATAATAAAACATGTATTGGCATCTTCCTTGATCTTTCAAAAGCTTTTGACACCATCAATCACAACATTTTATTGAACAAATTGTCCTTCTATGGTATCAGAGGAACCACGCTTAACTGGCTAGACAGCTATCTTTCTAAAAGATATCAATATATCTCATATAAGAACTCAAAATATGAACTTGCTAAAACCACTTGTGGGATACCACAAGTATCTATTTTGGGCCCCTTATTATTCATTATATATGTCAATGACATTTGCCAAGTCTCTAAAATTGCTAACATTACATTATTTGCTGACGATACTAATATTTTCTTCCATTCTGATAATCTAGACACACTACAAAGTACTGTTTCTAATGAATTCAGTAAATTCTGTGATTGGTTCACTGCTACTAAACTATCTATTAACTTTGAGGAAACTAATAATGTTGCTTTCAACACTGATAGAAAATTTCATTGGGACAAAGACATAATAATGAGCGGTAACATCATTAATCATGTAACTACTACAAATTTTTTAGGTGTTGATATTGACTAAAATTTATCATGGCGCAACCACATATCATGGATCTGTAACAAAGTTGCAAGAAATATTGGAATACTCTCGAAATTGAAGCATGTCTTACCACATAATATACTCAGAATGCTTTTATCAAACTCTGATCTTACCACACTTAACATACTGTACAATTATTTGGTCTGGGACACACAATGTGAATCTTGATCACCTTAGCAAACTCCAAAATGGAGCTATGGGTATTCACATTACCCATTCCGCACCACGGGAACACACTAGTCCGCTATTCAAGAAACTAAACTTGCCTAAACTGGATGATATCTTCAAAATGAAGCTTGCGGCTTTTGCTTACAAATCATGGAAAGGGTTACTGCTGGAAACTTTCCACAGTTTTAACAAAACTTTTTATCACTGTCACCCGAGACATACTTATAATGCACACCTTATTTTTGACCGTACCACTATAGGAACCTATAGCTTTCGTAACCGTATAATTAAAATATGGAATTCACTTTCAGATAATATAAAGACCAAAAAGTTGTTGAGTTTATTTAAGAAGTATTTAAGAAAATACATCATCACAACATACTAATATGGTCTTTATGCTATATTTATTAAGTAATTACATGTATATCTAATTTCTTTATGAACTAGGACAATGTTATCCTGTCTAGTTATTACTCCTTAAAGTATCTGTATCATTCTGCTCATTCAACTTGTATTATATTTTTCTTCTTTACCAGGGAGTCCTCTACTCTGTTAAGCCAAATCAGGCTTTATAGAAGACTTTATAGAAAACAAATAAATAAATAAACAAACAAACAAAGGTTACAGCATTTATATCCTGCATACTGTAATGAACATAAATATACTCACTGGTTGGCCCTGTGGTCCAGGGTTACCAGGATCTCCTGGGAAACCTGTGTTACCCTGGTTAGATTAAAAAAAAAAGAGAAAAAGAAAGGCAGTTATAAGGACAAATTCAGTATAGATACACAAGGCAGTGAGGGATTGAATAAGACAGCATTGGTTATTCATTCTATGATTAATGAAGTATACTACTTGGGAATAAGAAACTAACAAATTCAGTAGAGATACTCAAGGGAGTGTAGGGATTGAATAAGACAGCATTGGTTATTCATTCTATGAGCAATGAAGTATACTACTTGGGAATAAGAAACTAACAAATTCAGTAGAGATACTCAAGGGAGTGTAGGGAATGAATAAGACAGCATTGGTTATTCATTCTACGAGCAATGAAGTATACTACTTGGGAATAAGAAACTAACAAATTCAGTAGAGATACTCAAGGGAGTGTAGGGATGAATAAGATAGCATCCGAGTAGTCAATGAGCAATTAAGTATAATACTTGGGAATAGAACTAGGATTATAACAGGAAAAGAAACAGTGAAACCAGCATGAGGAAGGACAGAGAATTAAGGTTATCACCACTAAGTGGAACAGATGAGATGTTGTTAATCATGGTGGACAATAAGAGTGTACCTGTGCAGCTCCAAGGAGCATTAAATATCTGCAAACCAGATTCTTAACCTAGATCATATCAGCTTGTCTCTCAACAGTTTCCTGCTCAGATCCAAATATCAGACTGCCTCACCTTCATATAATATAACATTTCATTTGCTCTTTCTACCATAAAACATTTGACCCGCAATCACTCAAACAAAAGATTTAATTTGACTTAAATTGTGTGATGGAACAAAACAAACCTCTGTGGATAGGAAAAATATGCTTCTGAAAGCATAGCAGAAGCAGAGGGTTAACTTCACCTTTATTATAACATAAAGTTGAGAGACAATGTGAAGCAATTCCTAGCTCCCACAAATGTCTTGCTATGCTTGCACAGTACTCCAGGTTTTACTGACATTTTCCTGTTAAGGGATTGTCAGATATTTCTGATGATTTGGTTGGCTTGTGCTCCACTACAAGCTTTCTGAAAACATTTTGACATTGTCCATACTCGTTGCACACAACATTCATCGTCGAACTTAGAAACCTTGTAATGTTACTGTTTACTTTGTAAAGGTAGCAAGGTTGTACTATAGACTAGTATATCGTTGTGTATGTTGTACCCTTAATATACCTACAGTAATTATTACCTATACTGTAATGGTACATTAAATGTGATATGTAATGTATATTCAGATGTACGCACATGAGTAGTGGAAAAACAAACAAGAAAAGATGGCCTAATAAAGTATGCACATCAAACTTAGAACTCTCTCCACAATCTCTTCTATCCTGAACAATCGACACCATAGGAGTAGTCTCTTCAGGACAGAACAGTGTACAACTCATAATGTTAGGCCCAAATTTGCTATTAAAATTAACATTGCTTTTAAGATGCACTAGTGACATCCACACAAACTTCCTTGTTTCAGACACACTTGTGAAAATTTGTACAGTTGTCTCATAGATATTATCATTTTGAACAGACTGTGGTTTTGCAACATACCTTGTACTGTTTTGTCAATCTTAGTATAAGTTGGTACACAGTTAAATATTTTATTGGATACTACCATCAATTGGGCAACTCCGTGATCAGACAACCTGTCCTTGCTTTTTTCAATGTGCAGCATTTGTACTACTGGGACTCATTCACACACAACAAGAAGTTGTTGGTTTTTGCTGTTTGCTTTTTTTTTTGCTAATCACAAGATTTGCTTTGAATCTACATTGCCTATATTTATACAACTACATAATAGGTAAGCTTCTAACCAGGGCACAATATAAGGTCTGCCATATGACTCAAAATTACATCAGGATATTTTTTAAACTTATTTTTGACTCATCATTAAGCTGTTGCTATACCCAAAACAAGCTCATAGAAACAATTGCACAACAGTGATTGATGAGTGTTGATGCAAGTCTTCCCTAATGTCTTACTAAGCTTACAAGGTACTTAGAGGACATAGCAACTCCTGGCTCTCACTATGTCTAACTATGCTTACAAGGTACTTAGAGGACATAGCAACTCCTGGCTCTCACTATGTCTAACTATGCTTGCAAGATACTTAGAGGACATAGCAACTCCTGGCTCTCACTATGTCTAACTATGCTTGCAAGGTACTTAGAGGACATAGCAACTCCTGGCTCTCACTATGTCTAACTATGCTTGCAAGGTACTTAGAGGACATAGCAACACCTGGCTCTCACTATGTCTAACTATGCTTGCAAGGTACTTAGAGGACATAGCAACTCCTGGCTCTCACTATGTCTAACTATGCTTGCAAGGTACTTAGAGGACATAGCA
>JAIPMN010012255.1:0-15315 GCA_020650975.1 Apostichopus californicus
GATACACTCTGATTACAACCATTGTATTTGATGGTATTTTAACCTTGTTGTCTTGAGTTGTCTTGAGTTGTCGTGAAATGGGCCTGTTGACGCTAATTAGTATGACCGCTCCTTGCTTACATAATAAGTAATGCAAGTTAAGCCCTTCCACATTGGATTTTTTTCTGTTTGGATCTCTGTTAATATTGTAGTACTTGTACACTGCTGATAATGTTGTGATGCTGAACGATCAAACATTATTATGAAAGTCAAAGAAAATGATGATATGTCTGATTTGGCTCAGTGGGTTTAGTTTTATCCTTCAACATCATAATTTCACTGTTACTTTGATCATATTCTGCCAGAATGAGATAGATTAAGGACTGGGCTTTAGCCAGTATAGTAGTAGTACTAAATATTACTAATAAATGGGTGAAGTAATTCATGGAAGTGCCACAAAATAAAAACTTGACATTTCCTTCAGTGGACCCAAAGTTCTGTGTGTCATAAGAGAGCAAAATGGGAGGGGACACTAGGTTCAAACAGCAATTTCAAAAGTCTGGGCAAATTCTTAGTATTTCTTTATAAAGCACATCATATCTTGTCAATTGTGCTATTGTTTTATAATGATTCATGAGTACTCAAACCACTAACTGAACTGTGGCAGATCCAGGGGTTATGGGTATGCTGACCCTTCCTCATTAACAATCCCACACAATAAACATATTAGTAATTAGCACAACCTTGCATGTAGACTAAATTATAGCACCATTAGGTGCCTCAGAATGCCCCACTTTATGTCTATAAGTTTCATTTCCTTTTATCTGGGGGAGGGGAGGGGGGGGGAGGAGCCCCAGACACCATCCAAAACAGGCTGTCAGCTTCAATGACCCCATAGTCTGTCCTCTCCTTTCTTGAATTCTGCATCCTTGTGAACCTACTGCACCTATAGATTCATGACTCGACTAAGAATAAGTTACATGAAATGAATGATGTACAGCAAGGCACCCTTAATAAAGAGTGACACATTACAATTCTGATGATATTGTTTTAGAAGTACCACTATGTCCAGTCGTGTTATTGGTATATAGAATAGCCATAGATATTTTGATCTTCACAGATTACTGTCTCCACACAATAAAAACATCCATGTTTAGTTGATTCATTGGTCGAATTGTCTGTGTTTTATTTATTTATTTATTCATTTATTTATGTATCAAATTGATGCACCAGTGTACTTTTCTGGTTGTTACTGTACTTCCATATTATATTTTATTTTCAGGCAGCTACGATTCCCCTGTTTATGAGAAATAAGGATGTAGCCGTTGAAGCAGTGAGTAACAAGCTTACAGTACTTAAAAGTCACCTGTTTAATTTAAGATGTAAATGCCCTTTACAAAATGATATTAATTTTTGTTTTTTCAATCTTGAACGTTATCAAATTTTGACTACATATATATGGTATGTTGTCATCTTTAACAACATATTTTTCACTGTTTCAAATGCCACACATTTAGAGTGAGCTTCCTTAATGCTACAGTTTGGAATAGAAATTTAATTTTGTTTTACATATAGATCACAGGAAGTGGCAAGACACTAGCATTTCTGATTCCAATACTTGAAATACTTGGTAAACGTGAGGAGGAATGGAAAAAAATCGAGGTAGGTAATATTTCACTCAAAGGTTTTCCTGAATGACATTTCTTGTGTGATTATAAGAAGGTTGTGGTGTGGTGAAAGGTGGTTGTGGAGTAAAGAGGATTGAGATGGGCTGGCAAACTTTTACAACACCTGGCAGCAAGCATGCTTTTTATCCATATGTGCTGTACTTGGGGTCACATTTATTTATTGATTCTCAATGAAATTGATGCTTCTTTCAGTCCCACCCCTTCACCTCTCTCCCTCCCCTACATCCTCATCCTCCATCTCCTCATCCTCTTCCATCCTTTCCTCCAAATTCCTTATAATTCCTTCTGGTTTTTCTAGGTTGGAGCCCTCATCATTACACCAACCAGAGAACTGGCGATACAGATCTTCGGAGTCCTTTCGTCATTTCTTAAAAATCTTCCGCAGTTCTCCAAAGCTCTGCTGATTGGTGGAGATAATCCCATGAAGGATATAGAAACCCTTCAAAGTGGGTCAGTTAACTCTGGAAAATTACTCACGATGCCTGCTTAAGTATTATTCAGTGTTGTTTCTTAGGACAGAATTGACTGAAAAAGTGTCATTTGTAATTTTGTTTAATCATTAAGACAATTATGTTCAACCATATTTGCCAATGTGTAGTCAACTATTGTATCTGCTAGAATGATAAATGTATTGTATACTTAAAACATTATCAAATATTAGCAGTACTTATTAATCTGAGTAAATGCTAACAAACTGATAGGTATCCTTAACAGTTAATGGTAATCCAAAATCAGTTTTCACCCCTATCCTTATATGCAAAACAGGCTAGACATAAATATATCTGACCCTAGTCCTAACTCCTAAGTGCACCGTACTTTTCTCTTTCTTTTGGAGATGTACAGTAAAAGTGTTGTGTGTTATGATGCTGAGTTTTTCATTCTATGCTAAGACACCAAGTGGGCTCTTAGGTGATCGTCAAAAGATTGACCTAAAATTCCATCAAAGTGTACCCATGATACACAAAAATAGCCCAATATGTTTGAGTTCTTTAGTGTAAGAAGTGCATTCATGTTCCATTTTTTCATGTTTTTTCTTTCAATTGTTCAATACAACTTTTCGCTGTATTTCTCTCTCAAATTTGCATGCTTCTTTTCATTTGTATAGGCTAAAAAATGTCTAAATTGACCATTGTTTGGGTTATGAGAAATTAGATGAGGATTTGGTTGAAAATCCATTCAAAGTGAACTTTTGTAAGAAGGCAAATGCACCCACCCGACTGGTATTGTTGATGACTTGTGCTATGGGTACCCTCAAAATACTGTTACCGAATTAACTTTTCTACATACTTATTACATATGCAGGGCAAACATCATCATTGCAACACCGGGCAGAATGGCTGACTTAATGACTAGGACTATCCCAAATTTAAGTCTGGCTGGCATGTTGAGGGCACTAGAGGTCTTAGTCTTGGATGAGGCTGATCGATTGCTGGAAATGGGTTTTGAAACCAGGTTTGTTATAGCCTTCTTATCTCAGTAGTTTATCAGTACTTATTACTATTATCACTCTATTCTTAAACTCATATTAATCCATTGATGCAGAAGAATCGAGTCCAGTAACATATCAGTCTGTGTGGCCTTGTAACTGGTTACTTTTCATCTTCACTTGGCAGAAAAGCATTGCTTATGGCACAGGGAGAAAGTATTGTCCAATTTTAGAGATGGTGAGGGGGCAGGGGGGGTCGGGGGAGTGCTGTTAATCGATGAGACCCCAAAGTTTCTGCTTACCTGAGATGAGATGCATTAATAGCAAGTTGAAATGGATTTATTTTAAAGTCTTGATCATTCCATAAAAGATGCCTGTTACATATTCTTCTAACACTGATGTTTCAACTGTGTTCCACGTCCCAGTCGAAGTAGCTCAGACAAAGTTTCTAAGCAATTCTATGCGATAAATCTTGCTCAAAATGGTCGCAATTAGCTACAGTTATTGATTAATCTCAACAGTTACTCAAATACCAACTCCAACTTAATTTTGCATGCATAGTAGAGTGACTTAGATTGTACTTACGTTATCAACGTTTAAGTATCTTTTTGACATAAAAAACCACAAACTAAAGGATAAAGCCTATGTTGAGGTTTATTTCCATGGCTACAGAGAGTTAGTTTCAAACATAATGAGCCACTTGAACACAAAGAAGACATTTTTTCCCCCCCGATCGGTAGACAAGTCCCTCAACTTTCACTGCATGTTATTCATTTATATTTAAGTTTCTGTCATCTAACCAGTTTTAATATTTTACAATGTGAATAGCAGTTAATCATGCAACATTGGAAATAGAGGCAAATTCTCTTGAAACTTTCTGGACATTTTGACTTGATGTTGCTGCATGAGGCTCTGCCAGAATAATAACTTCTCATCAATGCTTTCTGGGACCACTTGTCAAGGGGATGATGGTTAAAAAAAACCTTAACAGTGAAATTAATTCTTCTCCTCACAGCATCAATACAATACTGGGTTATTTACCCAAACAGAGAAGGACAGGACTCTTCTCCGCTACACAAACAGAGGAAGTCAGAGCACTCATCAGGGCTGGTCTAAGAAACCCAGTTAGAGTAGCGGTCAAGGAGAAGAGAACAGCTTCTGAGGTAAAATTAAATCAAATAATCAATCAAATATTTTCGTAAATTAGCAACTTAATTCTTTAAAAAAAAAAAAAAAAAAAAAAAAATTAAAGTTGGTGTATATTCAATGTCAATCAAAACTCTATTAACTATGAAAACATATTAAATAAACAACATTTGAATATTTAAGTTAGACAGTGGAAATTGTTTTTAAAGCAGATAAGAAGACTGGATGGAAAAATAGAGATACTTTATTGGGTTCATTTAATGATATGAAGTAAAACCCCTTTAATCAGAAATAACAAACATGCCATGGAAATATTAAAATAATTTATACCTTTTATTGCATTCAATCTACCATTGCTATGCTTGATGTGTGTTTGTATATTATTTGCTCTTAACATTTGTAGGACATTCAGAAGACACCATCAACATTGAAGAACTACTACCACGTGAGTCATAGTCATACTAAATGAAAAAGAGAGAGAGAGAGGTCATAGGTCACCATTAGACCATAGATCATTTAAAAGCATTGAAGACTCGCCCTAAACCGCGTGCCGCACTCTGAAAAAGTTAACTTTCCGTTGCTTGCAAATCAAGTTTTCTTCTTGTCGCTACAAAATGCAGACAGTAATGAAACGTGATACCTTGTTATCTTTTATCTAGACCTGAGATGTCCATCGCTGCTATTTACACTGTGTTTTGGGTATTGACCGTAGCTGTATGTATTGACTGTACACTAGTGTCTAATTACCGACGGTAGCAAGCTGTGTGTGTATTTTCTGGGATCGATGGTGGTGGCTAACACTTCTTTTACACCTCATTCGAAACTAGGTCAGATTACCGGCATGAGACGTTTCTTTGTGTGCGAGTCTTCACACCCTTTAATATACAAGATGGCCTTGTTCATCTGGGGGTTCAGATGTTGTTTCAGGAAGGGATTTGCAAACTGACTTGTGGGTGACCATTTTAATTGCTTGGAATAAAGGACAAATTGTTACACCGTGATCCAGGGAGTAGTTATGTGGTATCATTGTGGATTGTAACCCTGATTGAAACTTGCAGCAATGACAACTACTACATGATCATGTCACTTGAAATGTCCATTACTATCTGCAGCTTACATTTCATCATTAATCTGAAACCCAAATTCCTCTTTTATTTAATTTTTTTTCACTCATAAAATCTATAGATTTTTATGCAAGTTAATATATTCATAGTTTGTTTAGGAACGGTGCGACATTAACCGCCAGGTGTGGATCCAGGGATTTATAAAGGTGGGGTGTGACCCTGGGGTCACTGAATCTGACTGGAATGTAGGAGTTTGGTTCTAACCCAGACAGAACTTACTTGAAATGTCAATTTTTACTTGCGGCTTACATTTCATCATTAAAAATTGTGAATCCCAAATACCACTATCATTAAATTTCTTTTTTTTGCACTCTAATATCTATTGATTTCTTAAGCAAGTAAATATACTGATGCTGATACAGAAACCCCAGAAAAATGTTTACATATTGGACACGAAATTGTGCATTCTTAGGCATATTTAGGCCGTAAATAAGTTCTAGAATTAAATCAACAAAAACTGTTTGTGCTAATAACTACTTTGGGGGGGGGTCGGGGGAGGGGCTGGGGGTGTGGGAGGGGTTGAAAAGAGTGGGAGGTGGAACTTGATTTGAGAAGATCTGTATGAGTAAGTGAATATTTCACATGCAACACACTTTGTGAGGGTTTTCCTAATGGCCTACATAGAGTTTATATGCTGCCGTCCTTTGCATAACATTATTGTGTTTTTTTGTTATTTTGCATTACTAGATCTGTGAGAGTGAAGACAAACTCAACTTTCTTGTGTCATTTTTGAGGAAATATAAGGTGAGACATATTCAACTTTCTTCAACTTTGAAATTTATGTTGCAGTTTAGGAGAGGGGGGGGGGTGGGCTTGGTGGTGGATTGGTGTTGGAAAAAAGTGATTACCTTTTTCCAATTTTTTTTTAAAATTAACACTTCAGGGTTATTAAATAACTGAGATAATCACCTATGGCAAATCACTGTAGTTCCTGTATGGTTTAATGTTATTCCGTCCTGAACAGTAGCAGGCTAGTGGACCACACATGGAACTTGCCATAGTACAACATACTGTTTATTGCCCACGTTTTTTGTTGAAGTATGGCTTCCACATCCATTAAGTCTTTCTTCCTTTAAGTCTGTTGGATGCTCAGATTGCATTCTCTATGCTTATGTTGCTTTCACTCAGCATTATAGTTTTCCAGAATCACTGTTGATGTGAAATATTTTTTTCCATAACTATTATGGATTTACAAGACACCAAAAATGTTGCAATTGTGAATGAATATTTCAAAGGTGGTACATTTGTACCTGGTGACTTGTTTCTTGTCAACTAACTGACTAAATGTTCACCCCCCCCCCCCCATTCCCTCCCATTTCCCCTCCTGTAGAAGATTCATTCATGCAAGAATGTATATTAATCTTGTAATGGATAAAGTAAGTCAGGTCTACATTTTTGAGGCATATTTTGTTGAATACCTTCCGTTTGACTCCTTAATACCAGGACTTGAAGACGATGGTGTTCTTCAGTACGTGTGCCTGTGTGGATTACTTCAGTAGAGCCCTAGAGGAAATGGTAAAGCACACCACCATTAAATGCATCCATGGCAAGATGAAGAAAAGAAGAAACAAGATATTTGCTGAGTTTTCTGAAATGGAGAGGTAAGTTCTCAGACTTGGACCTGAATTCCATCCGAAATTTGGACTACGTTTGCACAGGATTTTGACAGTATAGTAACCATATATACTGGTGGTCTGTTTAGGTTTTCATCTTGTCATGCTGTGAGATCTTGTACATTTACACCACGACGTCCAACTCAGATGAATCTCATACTTTGTAGATGACCAATATTAATTCCCAAAAACGGGCTGTTTTTTTATGCTGTGGGTGAAATTTCATAAGAGGTCAACTGTGTTCAAAATGTGAATGTACTCAATGTACAAAAGGTTGGGGCATTTTCGCCGCTCACCCGGATCTTTAGGAGCCCTATAATGAGGGTGCAGAGACTATCAGATGAAGGTCACACAAAGGTCAAAATTGGGAAGGAACTCTTCATCTCAGAACCTGAACTGAATTATATTCTGTCAGATTTTGTCATTTTCTTTTGTGCAGGCAAAAAGTAATAAATTGAGCGCAAACAGAACAGAGAGCAATCAATGAGCTCTATCATTTTGATATGTATTTATATATGAAAAGGGTCGCCGCAGAAAATGTCGAGATTGTAAGAACCAGCATCACACATAGTTGACATGTTGTCGCAGTGGTTTATGAATCCTCAGGTGTGCATATATGAACAGAAATTCAATCTGTTTACATAATACTGACTTTCATATCATACACCCGATTGACTGTACTTTGGACTGTCCTCTCTATTCCAGGGGAATAATCGTCTGCACCGATGTCATGGCTAGAGGAATTGACCTCCCAGAGATTGACTGGGTTGTGCAATATGACCCACCCAGCAATGCTAGGTAACGGATCATTTATATCAAGGGGATAGGTGTATGCCTATGACCCCCCCCCCCCACACAGCAGTGCTAGGTTATGTGTTCATATATATCAAGGGGTGGGTGTATGCCTATGACCCACCCAGCAGTGCTAGGTAATGTGATCATTTATATCAAGGGGATAGGTGTATGCCTATGACCCACCCAGCAGTGCACGGTAATGTGATCATTTATATCAAGGGGATAGGTGTATGCCTATGACCCCCACCCAGCAGTGCTAGGTAATGTGATCATTTATATCAAGGGGATAGGCTTATGCCTATGACCCACCCAGCAGTGCTAGGTAATGTGTTCATATACATCAAGGGGATAGGTGTATACCTATGACCCATACCAAATTATTCCCTGGTATACCTTTGACCCATTCAGTGCTAGGTAAAATGTCTGTATATAGCAAGGGATGTGTTTATGCCTGTCATCTTCCCAGCAGAGGGAGGTGATATATTCATAAGCACCAAGGGATGTGTGTATTAGCGATGCTAGCTAACTGTGTTCATGTATACATAGTCATGTGCGTATAAAGCTGCACTAGTGCTCTTGGTCCAAGTTGCACATTTTCTAATTAAGATTGTAAACTTTCTCCAAGTGGAATAAAATATCATCCAGTCAATATCTGGCTGTACAATTCGCTCCTTCCTAATTAGTAGGGAACCAAAATTTGTGAAGGGAGGTGTGTCGTTGATCTAGTTTGATAGTAGGCTGTGCATATCAGTGAAAGAAGAGATGGCTGCAGGCTGACAGAAATGATGTGAATGAGTTTAAGATCTAGGGATTAAATATTTATTTAATTGAAAAGTGGGACACCCAAGTCCTGGAGGAGGGGTCTAAAAGGAGCGGCAGCCTTCTCCCCTTAACAGAATCTTTTTTAATATAAAGAGTGCTACATACCAATTCATGGCATATTTATAGCTTTATACACCAGATTGGTAGGAAGATTTTAAGTGCAAATTGTCTCTGCCAAGATTGTGATTTTCAAGGTAACTCTCTTGAAAATATGTAAAAATGCGTAGAATTTATTTGGTGACATAGTTAAAGATACCTTTTTTTTTTGTACAGACATCGTAGCCAGTTTCAGTCCATAGCATTTAAATATAAATGTTTCTCTCCAAAATATTCCAAAGATACTTCTGACTAACCTACTTCTGCAAAAGTGTAAAATATATCTTCAGGACTCTTTTGGAAAAATATCACAAATGTATTCATCCCTCACATATGTATGAATGCCATCTGTTATGATTGTTACATTTCTCTTCCAGTGCCTTTGTGCACAGGTGCGGCCGGACGGCTAGAATCGGAAATAGCGGCAATGCTCTGATACTGCTCAGGCCAAAGGAAGAGTCATATATCAAATTTTTGGAAATTAATCAGAAGGTAAGTTATTTAGGGAATCCGCACCCTACCACGATATAGAAAGTGATAGGCTCCACACACTACCGTGATGTACAAAGAGATAGGGTCCACACCCTACCATGATATACAAAGTGATAGGGTCCACACCCTACCATGATATACAAATAGATAGGGTCCACACCCTACCATGATAACAAAGAGAGGGTTCACACCCTACCATGATATACACAGAGATAGGTTCCACACCCTACCATAATATACAAAGAGATAGGTTCCACACCTATCACAGAAATTATCACTGTTACATGAATACAACCTCTAGCTTTTTCTGAAACAGACATGTCTGTAATAAAAACATATATATCCTTTCTCTTGTCCGTGAGGCCTTTGTGTTTGCTGAGGCCACCAGATCTCCATAGCAACTTTATAAAATGTTACACCGTAAGTTTTCTCTTTATAATTGACAGGCCCCAATGCAACTTTACATGGAAGCTTCAGATTTGACTAAAGTACAAGTCCTGCACAGATTGAAGAAAGTCTCCCTAAAAGACAGGTAAGTCTGCCATCTCTCTCCACCTCTCTCTCTCTCTGACTCTTGCAGTTTTAGATGTCATTTAGATACGGATGAAACATCACACAGACATGCTTAATAAATGTCTTACTTTGATGTGTATGTCTAGCTACAATCCATCAGTTTGAAGTATAATTAGCCAGTTGCCTTGACAACCATTTTCCTCCAGTCTCCAGAACCATTCAAAAGTTACATACCCGGAAAACTGGGGAAAAAATCTTTGTTGGACATGATAAAATTACAATACACACCTCTTAGATTCATTTGTAAAGCTGAATAAAAGCTTTAAGTTTGGTTTCCATATTTGCAGAATTTAGTTTTTTTTAAAACTTTTGTCATTGTCAGAGCCGTGATGGATAAAGGAACCAGAGCCTTTGTATCCTTCATGCAGTATTATGCCAAACACGAATGCAGTCTAATATTCAAGCCCAAAGGTATTTATTTTTGTCTTATTTGTAACTGAAATATTTTTCCCTGTTAATCTACTCCAGTCGATAATCAGTCTGACTTGTAGGGACCCGGACCCACCATACAACATACAAATAATTATTTTAGATCTATAAATTAGTTATTCTGTTGAGGATTCATTATTTTGTCTATTGAATAGCCAGCATAAAATAATCTCAGTCGCTGTAACGTATGTCAGGCAGTTGAGAGAAACTTTTTAAGACTATGGGCTATTCTGGTTTAACTTTTCTCTGTTACCTAGTTTATTTAAAAATAAAATATCTCTTCTTTTTCTGCAGATCTTGATCTTGGTAAATTAGCGCAGGGATTTGCTTTGTTACGGCTACCCAAGATGCCAGAACTGAAAGGCAAAGTTATTCCAAACTTTGAGCCACTTAAAGTTGATTTTGACTCCATCACGTACAAGTAAGTGTTCTATTTAGCCAAAATGGGGAATTCCCACCACATATCTGAAGGAGTTTGTGAAATGAGAATGCAAAATATGTAAATGTTTGTCGTTCATATTCAGCAAGAAAGGGGTACTTTGTTTTCCGGCAGTGACTGCCTATATTTGATATGATGTTCTAATCAACAAGGGAACTGAAAGATACCGTAGGTTGAGTTCGGCCTAAATAGCCTATATGGGGAATTCCCACCACATATCTGAAGGTCTGTGACGTCGTTTAAGTGAACTTAGAGGCTAAAACAGTGTTTCGTCTTAATTTTGTTCGGCTTTTGGATCTTTTCCGCCTAATTTTCCACAGCAGTGCTACTCAGTGGCGTGACTCTTCTAATTTCATTTCCAAATAATGATGAATGAGTGTTCTTCAATTTATTGGTTTGGTTACAGTAGATTAGGTAGCCTTGATGAATTAACATCTGTCAGAGTTGTGTCACATGTTTTGACATAAGCAATGCTTGTGTTTTTATTTCCAATTACAGAGATAAAATCAGAGAGAAGGCTAGAAAGGAGAGGCTGGCAAAGTATCTAGCAGGAATGTGGACTGATGAGAAGGGACACAAGGTAATCATAGTTGCATGGGACAATCATGGCAGGGCCAATGGTCCTTCACCTCCCTCCCCCCCCACTATATCCAGTCTTGGGGTGAAACGCTCAGTCTGGAGATTTTGACGTTCAGTCGGGGGAAGAATAAGATCTCTCCCCCAGGCCCATGACACCCTTCCATCCTTCCATAAAGGATCTCACACCCTAAATTGTAATCTCCTGAACTTGTCTCTGGTGACCTTGGAGGAATAGGCAAGGAGGTAGGTGGAGTGATTTTGCTGGATAATGTTTGAAGAATGTTTTTTTTTATTTTGCTCAGTATGTTTGACATCTCTTTTGTTTTCTTCTTCTTCTTCTGTGCTTCCAGAGAAAACCTGAGTCTTGGTCAAGAGCAAAAGAGAAGATGGAGAAGAGAAGAAACAGGAAGAAGAGGCGGGAACTGGCACTGAAACGTAAACATGTGAGTACGATTGAATCGCCGACCCGTAAAGCCAAGACTATAAGGAATTCCAAAAAAATTGTATGAATCACCTTTTGTGTTTCGCCATTTGGTGATTACCTATTTATTTATGAGTCTGTGAAACACTATCATAGCTGTAGAGTCTTGTAGTCCGACCCAATGTTAATGTTGCAAAGCATCTTAGATGAGTTTAGAGATCGTTTCAGAAATCATGCCAAGATATTTATGGCTATTTAAATACAAGGATCACGACACCGTGGCCCTGTGTACCCCAAGCTCAGGATTGCTTCATCTTCTGGCTAAGATCAAAGACCTCACTTAGTAACCATATACCAGTGGCATTGTAAATGATACATTGGGGGGGGGGAAGGGGATGACCGATGGGTTGTGTACAAATACCCCAAAATTTTGCTGGGGTGTAGCCAAAAAATGGTTGCGGGCCGCTGTTGTTGTGAATGGTTAAGGCAGCAGACTATCCAAGGATTACAGGATTGAGTCACAGCCAGATCTTTATGTTGCTAATGTCATATGAGAAGGCCTCCGCCTTGATACAAGACCGTAAACCTATACCTCTTTACTGTTGAAATTGTATTCAATGTTACAGACATTTGATGACGAAGATTTGGACGAGCTGGCCAGAGATGTCAGTCTTCTGAAGAAGTTGAAGAGAGGGAAGGTGAGTATCAAACACTTAACCAATAGCAAGACTCTCATGAAATAGTCTGCATTATTGTTGTGACAATTGAGCAGAAAACAAACTAACTGAAACTGCAATGTACTCAGACATCCTCAACTCACCGTTGATTTTATTATCCAACGAATGGCCCTTAGTAAACGATGCAACAAATCACTGAAAAGAATAGAGTGTGTCCGGCAAATTTGTCTTTGGAATTGTACGAGAGAAGATTGAAAGATAATTATATCTCATTGCTTCTGTCACAGAATTTGTAGTTAGAATGTCCAGGTTTTTTGCTTTGTAACTATATCGAATGGAGTTTATGGTCACCACCAACTGCTATTATGATGAACACAGTGTTCCCAAAACTGGAAAAAGCTGCTTTCGCCATTTCTTTGACTGGTTTGTAAATATCCGTATTTAAAATGTAACTCAGCTCTATAAGGAAGAATTATTTTGCTTCCATGATGTCATCAAACGAAATGATCGGTTTATCTCTCCATGACTTTTGATGATAATCACTCAATCAATTCCTCCTGAATTTCCAATCTGTTGAACTTTTTAGTGTAATTTATTATTTTCCAAAAATCACTGTAAAATTAATATTGTTACAGAATAAAACCGCAATATCCAAGTAGTGCTACGTTTTGTTTCTTGTCATAAAAGTTTTCCTCTGCTGCTCTAATATTTCTGAGAGACATATCTTCATATTTTCTTACGTCGAAAAAAGTTGAACCACATTGGGCGAAAAGATAATCTTCTGCTGTTGTTAATCCCGTGTTCTGTTAGGTTTCCAAGGAAGACTATGAAAAAGACATCGGTTTGGAGAAGGAGGAGGAGACAGCAGATTGAGTCTTCATTCAGAGGTTCATTGGTCTGAAAGGTGAATGCTCTCTGGTTACCTGCAAGAGAGCTTAAACTGATGAGACATGACACCAGAGACAGCACTCCTTTAACAGAGTGTGACAGGAATGGAGCATCCATTGAAGAGAGAGCAAACTCACTTTAATATGTAGTAGAATCAAAGACCAAGCTGTACCTCGTAGAGGCATCTGTGATGTGCTCCGTGGAGCTTGCATCAAGTTGGTGGATGGAGTGAATAGAAAGAGTAAACTTTGCCAAACCTTACATAAGTGACATGGACAACAATTACTTTATGATGCTAAGCTGTCTGATTATAGACATTACGGAATGTCCAATCACTGTTAGTTTACATGTGTTGGGGGCCAGTCGTGTGCACAGGAAAACCATAGATTTATCTGTAAGTGAAACTAACCTTACTAGTTTAGTAGGTCTGGATGGATGAAAGCTGGTGGTTGCTAGGTTTGCTTGTTTGCTTCTGATGACGTCGCCTTTGCCTATTAGCACTTATAACATGTACGAGAATAAAATGTAATGTACTGATGCTGATGTGATACTGGATAGGCATTGTTAAGATACGTGCAGAATGGTGAAGGCGCTGTGACAATCCTGAGAGTGCATGCAGTGACCATCATAGCATTCAAGATACCTACAGAATGGTGAATGACCTAGGACAGTGGAATGGTCAAGAGGAATGACCCAGGACATGTTGGAAGGGCCAATGCAGAGCTGCCAACCAGTACGATGTTATCGTATTTCGTACGAATTTTAGAAGTAAATACGACAGTACGATTTTCAATAAAATACCATTTTCCGAAATCTGAATGTGTTTGTGTATTTTGTGTGTGTGTGTGTGTGTGTGCCATTTTCGATGGCCAATTGCCCTCTCTCCTGTAAACAGGCATGAGCTTTTTCCGCGAATTCGCGGAATAGCGTGATTTCTTTTCAACAGGAGATTTACACCTCTCAATTTCCGTGAATTTCCAACAACGGCGTTACTGTATCATTAGATCCGTCCGCATGTTTTTCATTTCCGATGCATATCCAACCTGCAGGGGACAAAAACTATTATCCTCACACTCTGTAGCATAAGCAAACTGGAGCCTATACCGCAATTTTTTCTCTGCATTTTCATAACGTTCCCAACATTATTGCAATGATATTTTCTTAAGTTTCCCATGATTTTCACATCTGGAAGCTCTATTGTGCAAGATTCTCGTACAAGTCCAGGGTAGATGAATGCGGTATTCATAGCCATTGTCCATGGCTATTGTGTGGGGATTAAGCACACACTCACATACACACCCATCGACTTTACAAAGTTTTAATTTTGTACAGGGGGTTGAAAATTGAGCAAAATCTGAAACCTAACATCACAAATAAGCATAAGAATTGTTTCAATCTTTCCTTATATTTGCAGAATTTTGACGCAAGAATGTGAGAATATTAGTTTTGATGAAATCGTAATCCTTTGCATTCATGATAGCGTATTAGTGTATGTGTGGGTGCGCATGTTTGGTGTGACACCTAGCTTGTAAACACGAATACTCAGGTATCCTATATTTGGTATATGTGTACCACATTCAGTAAAAGTGTATCAACTTGCAAGTATTTGGGTATTGTTATGGTTGATAAACTAGCCTGGCATGATCACGTTGATTACTTAGCTAAAAAAATCAATCCGAGTATGTACTGCTTTTGCAAACTTAATAAGTTTAATATTGACTGTCGCATCCTTACTATGTTTTATAATTCTGTCATTAGCAGTGTGTGGTTTTATTGTATTCTTTGCTGGGGTGGGAACAGGGCCGGATTTAGACATGTGGAGGCCCGTGGGCAACCCTCAGTGGTGGAGGCCCCCTCCAGTGATCGCCGTCCTGGGGGAGGTGTGTAAGGGGAGGGGTATTGGATTTTTTCCAATAATTAAGGGTTCTTGGATGCGAAATGGAAGCGTATGCATGGCGTAAGCCGCGCGCAATATGATTTGATTGATGATATTTGTCAGCCTACATTTAATTTTTTTTCTTCTTCAAATTTCCCCTTATATATATATTTTTTCATGAAGTATGTGGAGGCCCCTTGTTGTGGAGGCCCGTGGGCAGCTGCCCACGTTGCCCATTGGTAAATCCGGCCC
>JAIPMN010012258.1:0-11951 GCA_020650975.1 Apostichopus californicus
AGGGTTAATGGTAATTCATTGAGTATACTAAATATATCACTTCAGCTGACTTCATATTCAGATATATTTAGTTATAGTTATATTATATATTTACTAAGGGTTAGGGTTAGGGTTAATGGTAAGTCATTCAGTGTACTAAATATATCACTCCAGCTGACTTCATATTCAGATATATTTAGTTCTAGTTATATTATATATTTACTAAGGGTTAGGGTTAGGGTTAATGGTAAGTCATTGAGTATACTAAATATATCACTTCAGCTGACTTCATATTCAGATATATTTAGTTATAGTTATATGCTATATGTACCAAGGGTTAGGGTTAGGGTTAATGGTAAATCATTGAGTATACTAAATATATCACTTCAGCTGACTTCATATTCAGATATATTTAGTTATAGTTATATTATATATTTACTAAGGGTTAGGGTTAGGATTAATGGTAAGTCAATGAGTATACTAAATATATCACTTCAGCTGACTTGAGCAAAATTAGTACTCTCTTCTGTAATTGAATCAAACAAAACAGTCTTTTTATGCTTTTGTGGAATTTCTTTCTTTGAAAAAACTATTGCTCAAATCAGAACTGCAAACCAATATAACTAGAATGCACTTTTCTTGTAAAATATATCTGCAAGAAGTCAACATCCCTAATTTCCAACAAAATTGAAAAAGGATATTTTCATGTGTCAAAGTTGCACACAATTTTGTTGTGTATTAATTCAATTTTGTGTACTTACTGTTATGATTAATTGTATGATTACCACATTTAAAATCATCCCTTAGTGTCTCAAATTTCTTAACATAAATCCTTCTGATATGAAAGCAGTCCATGTCAGTTCCTTGGTCATCGTTCTGGATTTAATCTTTGAGGAATACGGTTGTGACCTCATAGGTAAGTAAAATGTTCAAGTTTTTTTTTAGGTTGATCAGTTTTCTTGGCATTCACCTCACAAATTCCTTTTGATGATCCTGTAGGGCCCACCTGGACCAGAAGGATCAAAGGGAGATTTTGGAACCAGTGGAGACTTTGGACCCAGGGGTATGCCAGGAGCACCAGGTTCACATGGAAGGAGCGGAAACAGAGTGAGTTGGAGTCATTTCCATGTTTGTGGTGATTAACCCAGGAGTCGTTTCTTCATGTTGAGGCACAATTTTCTTTTCAAAGCAGGAAAAAATATCAGTTAACTGCAGCATTCCAAGTTTGTTTTAAATACAAAAGATCATGTTAGTTTTCTTCATTCAAGTAGTTAGTTTTTGTAAACTGTGCTGATGTAGTAAACAAGTTAGAACCACTTGTGTATCTTCTTTATAAGAAAATGGAGGAACTAAACTCAATCTTTCAGTATTGGCAGCCATAGAAATTAAGGATGATGTTAGGTACATGATTTATATTGATATGTTAAAACACACTACTATCAGTTTTGGTTGTATTTCTATATGAATATTAATTTGAGAAATGACCCTTTAAATATCTGAGGTTCATCAGTTAAAAGTGACTGGACTATTTATTTTAATACAAAGACCATTATATCAGCTCCTAAGAAGTAATACAAAATTCAATGGGGAAAAACATAACACTTTTGTAGCCTCAAATGACAACAAATTTGTCAAGGACAATGGTGTTTGTTGTCATCTAAGAGTTCTCTGTTATTGATGTGGAGTTAAATGAACATGCATTAACCTTAACATCTCTTTATCAATATAAATATATAAATATCAATATAAGGAGCAGTCCAGAGAATTTTAAAGGTGAAAACTTCTTGAAAACCAAGAAATCTGGAAAGATTACTGGCACTCATTTTTCTTTTTTCCTGGACTATGACATATCAATTCTGTCTAAGTCACCCGTTAAGAATATAGTAAAATGTTATGAAGCCTCGTTTTGTAAAGATTTGTTGTTGGAAATATGATGTATTCTCATTCATTACAATCAATGTTGTTTTGACTCTTAGCAGGATTGTTGAACTGATGTCATGGGTGACTGGTGGTTTCTCAAAATTCTAATTTCCTTGCATAGAAAACATTGGCTAAAATATTCACCATTTTCACAGCTTTCGTTTATATCAAAATTTAATGGTTCTTTTCTTCCTTTTCCATGTGTTGTATTAACATCCCATGAATGGGTTGTATTAACATCCCATGAATGGGTTGTATTAACATCCCATGAATGGGTTGTATTAACATCCCATGAATGGGTTTAACAGAAAAGGGAGAAACTAGTATTGTTGAGCGCCCATAAAAAAGGAAGCCAGGTGTAAAATAAAGTTCTACATCTTTGGGCAAAAAAGAAAAGAAAAGAAAAGGCAGACAAAAGAATGTTTTATAAATATTTAGTAAACATACCTAGTCATTTGCAGTCAGGTAAATTAAAACAGAAAGAATTAAGATCTCGGCTTTGATTGGCCACAATACTTCTCTAAATGTCACATGATTACTGTGCTCACTCACTACGAATATAGTCTTTTGCTATATATTACAGTGCCAGGCTTGTTACCATCTTACCTGGGTTCAAAATGAAATTGTCAAACAGATACCTTTGTAGCATTGCTCACTTTAGTCACATACTCATGGAACCTTTTGGTTGTAAATAATTTCACTGCTTAAAGCAAACAGGAAACCATCACTGTTAACAAATATAGTATAAGGAAGGTTAATGGATAGTGCAGCCTGTATGATCTATATTGTTTGTTTATTCCTTTGTTGTTAGCCCTTCTTTGATTGTCTTTTTGTCAAGTGAGGCAAATATCAAAGAAAACAAATGTTGTTTCCTAAATTTCTTGTTGATACCCTCAATTGTCTGTTCCTCAATTGAAGTTTTTCTCTATTATATATTCTTCTTAATTTTAACTCATTTGGCAAGCTTTTGTTGTCCTAAATCCTGTATCTTGTTTAAATTGATATGTTTTGTTTCACATCAGATCAGATCAAAGTTTTCAACATTTTAGGGAAAGGGGAATTTATATTTATTTTTTGCAAGGGAAAAGGTATTTTTGGCATTGCTGCCTTTATTTTACTGCTAATTTTCTTCTCAGGGACGCCCAGGTAAGGATGGACCAAGGGGTCACACTGGACCATTGGGCCTCAAGGTAAGGGAGTCATGCTGCATATTTCATGAATTCCTCAAAGTACATTTTGTGTAGAAAAGTATACAATATTAATTTCCAATTGATAGGTTTAGGTCGTAAGGCTGATGGAAACATCAAGATAGATGTGTTTAACTAGATTACAGAATGTATTAATTGCAAAGAAATAAGTGTCATTTACACCTGGAAATTGTCAATTGAAGGCTGCAAAACTATTCATACTTTATGATTTCTTGCTGAAAGCAAAGGAATTTATTGGATGGCATGTATGTGTGTGTGCATGTGTGTTTATATGATGCCTATGAACTATGAAAGTATCAATTTTTTTCTAGTTGTGCTTAATATGTTTTTCTTTGCCAAACAGTGTGATTTGGTAAGTAAACTTGTGATGTTCTAATGTTTCAAATGATGTTGGCATTATGAAAAGCTGCCTCAACTTAACTTTAGGTATTCCATTCTTTCACCAGAGGAGAGAGTATTAATTTACTTTCTCATCATTTCTTATCAATATTCCAGGGACACCGAGGTTTTGATGGATTGCCTGGCTTTCCTGGTCTCAAGGGCAGTCTTGTAAGTAAATAAATTCAAAGTAATTTACAGTGTTGTAGGTCTAAACTAAAACTTGATATTGGTGCTGTGAGCTCTATGTTAATGATAGCTAATGTTGTATCAGTTGATGGAGTTGTAAGTTCAACATAGTACTGTTTCTTTGTGTTATATTTGAAGTGTAATACAATTTACTGCAATGTAATGTATCACATTGACATGAGGATATACAATGTGACAGCAAGGATTGACAGTCCCAACCTACCTGTTCTTCTGACTTAAACCACAGCAATCAGTACAGAAACTACTTTACATATCCTGAATAGTGTGACAATGGGTACAGCATCTAGTTACATATCCTGAATAGTGTGGCAGTGGGTACAGCATCTAGTTACATATCCTGAATAGTGTGACAATGGGTACAGCATCTAGTTACATATCCTGAATAGTGTGACAATGGGTACAGTATCTAGTTACATATCCTGAATAGTGTGACAATGGGAACAGCATCTAGTTACAAATGAAGCATATGGCAATGGGTACAGTATCTAGTTACATATCCTGAATAGTGTGACAATGGGTACAGCATCTAGTTACAAATGAAGCATATGGCAATGGGTACAGTATCTAGTTACATATCCTGAATAGTGTGACAATGGGAACAGCATCTAGTTACATATCCTGAATAGTGTGACAATGGGTACAGTATCTAGTTACATATCCTGAATAGTGTGACAATGGGTACAGCATCTAGTTACATATCCTGAATAGTATGACAATGGGTACAGTATCTAGTTACATATCCTGAATAGTGTGACAATGGGTACAGTATCTAGTTACATATCCTGAATAGTGTGACAATGGGTACAGTATCTAGTTACATATCCAGAATAGTGTGACAATGGGTACAGTATCTAGTTACATATCCTGAATAGTATGACAATGGGTACAGCATCTAGTTACAAATGAAGCATATGGCAATGGGTACAGTATCTAGTTACATATCCTGAATAGTGTGACAATGGGTACAGCATCTAGTTACAAATGAAGCATATGGCAATGNNACATATCCTGAATAGTGTGACAATGGGTACAGTATCTAGTTACATATCCTGAATAGTGTGACAATGGGTACAGTATCTAGTTACATATCCTGAATAGTGTGACAATGGGAACAGCATCTAGTTACATATCCTGAATAGTATGACAATGGGTACAGTATCTAGTTACATATCCTGAATAGTGTGACAATGGGTACAGTATCTAGTTACAAATGAAGCATATGGCAATGGGTACAGTATCTAGTTACATATCCTGAATAGTGTGACAATGGGTACAGCATCTAGTTACAAATGAAGCATATGGCAATGGGTACAGTATCTAGTTACATATCCTGAATAGTGTGACAATGGGAACAGCATCTAGTTACATATCCTGAATAGTGTGACAATGGGTACAGTATCTAGTTACATATCCTGAATAGTATGACAATGGGTACAATATCTAGTTACATATCCGGAATAGTGTGACAATGGGTACAGCATCTAGTTACATATCCTGAATAGTGTGACAATGGGTACAGTATCTAGTTACATATCCTGAATAGTATGACAATGGGTACAGTATCTAGTTACATATCCTGAATAGTGTGACAATGGGAACAGCATCTAGTTACATATCCTGAATAGTATGACAATGGGTACAGTTTCTAGTTACATATCCTGAATAGTATGACAATGGGTACAGTATCTAGTTACATATCCTGAATAGTGTTGCAATGGGTACAGCATCTAGTTACATATCCAGAACGGTGGGACAATGGGTACAGTATCTAGTTACATATCCTGAATAGTATGACAATGGGTACAGCATCTAGTTACATATCCAGAACGGTGGGACAATGGGTACAGTATCTAGTTATATATCCAGAATAGTATGACAATGGGTACAATATCTAGTTACATATCCCTGAATAGTATGGCAATGGGTACAGCATCTAGTCACATATCCAGAACGGTGGGACAATGGGTACAGTATCTAGTTACATATCCTGAATAGTGTGACAATGGGTACAGTTTCTAGTTACAAATGAAGCATATGGCAATGGGTACAGTATCTAGTTACATATCCTGAATAGTATGACAATGGGTACAGTATCTAGTTACATATCCTGAATAGTATGACAATGGGTACAATATCTAGTTACATATCCCTGAATAGTATGGCAATGGGTAAAGCATTTAGTTACATATCCAGAACGGTGGGACAATGGGTACAGTATCTAGTTACATATCCTGAATAGTGTGGCAATGGGTACAGTATCTAGTTACATATCCTGAATAGTATGGCAATGGGTACAGCATCTAGTTATATATCCAGATCGGTGGGACAATGGGTACAGTATCTAGTTACATATCCTGAATAGTATGACAATGGGTACAGTATCTAGTTACATATCCTGAATAGTGTAGCAATGGGTACAGTATCTAGTTACATATCCTGAATAGTATGACAATGGGTACAGTATCTAGTTACAGTCTAAAAGCCTCCATGGCTTCTTTCGCGAGTTCCTGCTTGCGGGAAGATCACATATACATACATACATACATACATATCCTGAATAGTATGGCAATGGGTAGAGCATTTAGTTACATATCCTGAATAGTATGACAATGGGTACAGTATCTAGTTACATATCCTGAATAGTGTGACAATGGGTATAGTATCTAGTTACATATCCTGAATAGTGTGACAATGGGTACAGTATCTAGTTACATATCCTGAATAGTATGACAATGGGTACAGTATCTAGTTACATATCCCTGAATAGTATGGCAATGGGTACAGCATCTAGTTACATATCCAGAACGGTGGGACAATGGGTACAGTATCTAGTTACCTATCCTGAATAGTATGACAATGGGTACAGTATCTAGTTACATATCCTGAATAGTGTGACAATGGGTATAGTATCTAGTTACATATCCGGAATAGTGTGGCAGTGGTATAATTCGATGAATGTAGTATTTAAATCGCATTTTGATGATAAATTGCACAAGCTTAGTATAGAAATAGTGGCATGCTGAAAGACTGTATAGGGAAACTGTTACGGTAGATTTAGATTCAGCATTTGTGAAATTTCTCTCCAGCATTACTATTGTGAAGCCCATCTGGCCATGCCCACAGTTTAAAATTCAATCATGAACTTTGGACTTAATTAATATTAACGAAGAAAAAAAAAAGGTATTTCTCATGCTTGAAAATCAAATGATTATTTTACCAGTAAATTAGTACCTCTTAAAGCTTGAATTACTTCCTTGCACAAAGTACTTCACAAACTACACAATGTTTTTGATATGTCTACACACACCAGACAAGAGTGGTAAAGTAATTAACATGACGGTGCATTTATTGTAGTTAAGCTGCTTAGCAAGGAAGCACAATATTACAACCAACCCTATTGGTTAACAAAAAGTAATACGAATTGCATGAACAGCAATCATTCTAGATCTCTCTAGAAATTTGTATGAGTATACCAATCAGTTAAACCCAGTTGCAATAAGAGCTAAAAATGCTACCTTTCATAAATTTGGGGAAATGGTGTAATGTGGTACCAATCAGGTGCTAATTTTATGGCAAAAACACAAGATGCATTGAAAATCATGTAAATGTATAACGTTTTTTTAACTGCTGAGTGCATAATTGAAAATAGTTGACTTTCTACCATGGGGATTAATACATATTTTGTTATGATTTAAGGTTTGCTATCTCAACTTAAAGTTGCTTCATGAAACAAGGAGCAGTAGATTGTAGTATTGTGTTCATAACTAAGTTTGTTTGTCAGAGTTCTTTCAGCAAAAGAATTTATCACTATTTATTTATTAGCCAGTGGCATCATATATGTTGCATCCTAATTTTCTGCCTTTGGCACAAAAAAAAGTAAATAAATAGAGGGTCCATTGTTCATTTATGGAAACATTAAGGTCCTGTCAAACTGTTAAGATCTTACCGTGAATACAGTAGCAATTTTCAGCAAAGTCATTAATTTGTAAGTTAAAATATTAACAATTTGCAACAAAATTACAAATTCCTTTAATCTAATAAGTGAGGTGTTCAAAAGTTTGCTGCAAAATGGCAAAATAATTGTTAATTAAGTGTCATCAATTTAACAATTTGCAGCAAATGATCAATTGATCACTTATTTCACTAAATCAAATTTTGCAACAAAATGATGAATAAAACTCAACAAGCCATCATTTCAACATTTTGTAGCAAAATAGAAATCTAATGACTTAATCTTGTCAATCAAGAGTTTGCAACAATATATCTAATTATGCTTTGTATCATAACGTCATCAATTCAATAGTTTGCAGCAAAATGATAAGTTGAAACATTTAATCTCTTCAAGTCAAATTTTGCAACAAAAATTATTTGACTATGCCTGCATCAGAGTGGCACCATTTCAACATTTTGCAGCAAAATGATGAACTGCAGCAAATTGCTGAAAAAGATTTTTACATTTCGTTGGCACCTTAACATTTGCATAATCGTTAATATTTAAAAACAATAGTGGTAATAATTTAAATATTGTACTTCATAGACAAGCCATGTTGGATAATAATCTTTTATTTTACAATAATAAGAGGATAAAAAAACATGGTCATATTTTTCCAGATCAGATATTAACATTTGGTATCTAAGCATTGACCTCCCTTCTTGTGCCTTTCACGACTGTCATGGTGAGTAATGTAGTGATTGGCTGTGGGTTCTTGTTTTTTGCTTCAGCAGGCTTATTATGAAGTAACAGCATATATTACAATTCACCTCTTCGTGATCTGAAACTAACTAAACTTGGCGAAACCAAAACCACCCTCAAGAAGCAATTCTATGGTCACAGATCCACAGTCAACGAAGACTGAGACCCCAGTTGGAGAACACTTTAACCTTCCCAACCATACCATTAATGACATGTCCCTACAGTATATTGAATCTTTAGGTAGCCGTCCTGACCTAGTACGAATCAGCAGAGAGAGGGTGTGGATGCAACGCCTTTGCACCATGCAACCTCATGGGCTCAACATTCAGGAAGGACATGACTCACTTTTCTTCTGTCCCCCCCCTTCCAACCCCCTTGTTCCCCCTTATAACTCCTCTTCTCATAGCTCTCTTCCACCCTTTCTTATACACATCTTTCTGTCTTTGTCCTTCTCTAGTTTATTCCTACCCCCTTCCCTTAATCCTCTCTTTGTTCCTCAACTGTTTATCTCCTACCTCTCGTCTTCCCCTGATGGTTTCTTTCTTTCTTCTCTCCATCCCTTGTCTACTAATCCCCTTACATCTATCTCTTTTTGTTCACCATGCTCATTAACCTGTCTGTATTCTGTGCGTGTTTTTGTACCTTCTGTTACTGTTACTTGTCATTTAGCCTCTGAAGAAGATCCTGCTAGGATTGAAACGTCAGGCCAACTTACTTTTACACATAAACTAATTTCTGACAATGAAACTTTTCTCCTTGTTAATGCAGGGCAAGTCTGGTTTACCAGGACCCACAGGAGATCAAGGACCTAAAGGTAGAGGGGTAAGTTTACTGTTATGCATACTCACATCTCTGGCCCCTCCTTTCTGCCAACAACCTCCCTCCTCTATAGAAAAACAATCAAGATTTATAGTTATATATATATATACATATATTTATCAATCATTTTCAGAATCAACAGCAACTCTAGCTGATTTTTAATTCAATTTTCATGGACCAATGTTTCTCAATGTTTTGCCTATACTGAGACATAGCTGTTAAATTAACATTCTTAAATGTTTTGGGATGATTGAGGGTGGATGGGGTGGGTGGGGGAGGGTGAAAAGCTCAAAGGTACTTTTGGAAGTATGCATTTGTAAGTTTTGTCTCTAAAAAGTGAAAGCACAGTGAAATACAGTAGCTCTGGTAATGAAAACCTGTACCAAGGGTCCAAAATATCTGTTTGCAATGAGGATATTTTTTAGTTGTTGATGTAGTTTGACGTACTAGCCCGTGTAGTGATTAAACATGTGCAATATTATACGATTATGAAATGTTGGAGTCATATCCAGATAACCCAGGATAATCCAGATTGTACTGTATTTGGTTGCAAATATTTTAAAAATAACATACCTGTCACTTTAGCTTAATAGGTGTATTGTATCACTTACATAACATACATGTAAGTTTGGCTTTGTGGGTGTTTTGTAACACTAATATACATGTCACTTTAGCTTATCAGGTATATTGTAACACTTACTTAACATACATTTGAGATTAGCTTTGTGGGTGTATTGTAACACTTACATAACATACATGTTAGTTTGGCTTTGTGGGTGTATTGTAACACTTACTTAACATACATTTGAGATTAGCTTTGTGGGTGTATTGTAACACTTACATAACATACATGTGGGTTTGGCTTTGTGGGTGTATTGTAACACTTACATAACATACATGTTAATTTGGCTTTGTGGGTGTATTGTAACACTTACATAACATACATGTTAGTTTAGCTTTATGGGTGTATTGTAACACTTACATAATATACTTGTGAGTCTAGCTTTGTGGGTGTTTGTATCACTTACATAACATACATGTGAGTTAGCTTTGTGGGTGTTGGGAACACTTACATAACATACATGTGGGTTTAGCTTAATAGGTGTATTGTAACACTTACATGACAGACATGTTCGTTTAGCTTAATAGGTGTATTGTAACACTTACATAACATGCATGTTAGTTTAGCTTTATGGGTGCATTGTAACACTTACATGACATACATGTAAGTTTAACTCTGTGGGTGTATTGTATCACTTACATGACATACATGTTAGTTTACCTTTTATAATAGATGTATTATAACACTTATATAACATACATGTTAGTTTAGCTTAATAGGTGTATTGTAACACTTACATAACATACATGTCACTTTAGCTTAATAGGTGTATTGTAAAACTTACATAACATACATGTTAGTTTAGCTTTGTGGGTGTATTGTAACACTTACATCACATACATGTGAGTTTAACTCTGTGGGTGTATTGTATCAGTTATATGACATACATGTGAGTTTACCTTTTATAGTAGATGTATTATAACACTTATATAACATACATTTTAGTTTAGCGTAATTGGTGTATTGTAACACTTACATAACATGCATGTCACTTTAGCTTAATAGGTGTATTGTAACAGTTATATAACATACATGTTAGTTTAGCTTTGTGGGTGTATTGTAATACTTACATATCATACATGTTACTTAAGCTTTGTGGGTGTATTGTAACACTTACTTAACATACATGTTAGTTTTGCTAAGTATGTTTATTGTCAAATCTTACATAATTGATTGCTGCTATTAAAGGTCATTTCGAATACCCATAGTACCAAGACAAACACTTATATAATATAAAGTTGGAATATGGGAACAGAATTGTAATGAAGTCACAATTTTGTCCGACTTTCTGCCTTAACTTTCATTTTACGTTAATTTTCTTGATAGGGTGTTGAAGGAGAGCAAGGAGATCCAGGAATGCCAGGACCCCAGGGTATTAGAGGCCCTTCTGGACCTCGTGGTGGACCAGGGTTTATGGGACCCCCTGTAAGTAAAAGGAAAGATTTACTGGTGTGATACAGTCATATCCTGTTTGACCATGAAATTTGCATGATCCTGCTACAAGTATGATGATTTTAATCTTCTTCCATACATTGGTTGAAAAGTTAATCTTTTAAATTTTAAATATGAAAAGGGAGAAATAGTAAAAGAAATGAATTCCTTAATATGTTCTTTAATGATAACAATATGAGTACCTTCAGAGAACGAATGGACCTGAATATATACTGATTTCAAACACGAAAAGTTTTAACCTCTGTATAAATACTTTACATGATTTCATTTGTTTCAAATATTTATCTAATTCTTGAATTGAGCTTCTCAAGTGCAAATGTACAAGATAGACATGATAGCAGACGACATGGAAAGTGGACATAGATGTATATAACAGACATGTGATATAGCTTTATCTCATTCATAGACTAGCTGAGAAGTGCAAATGTATATAACAGACATGTGAAATAGCTTTATCTCATTCATAGACTAGCTGAGAAGTGCAAATATAACAGACATGTGAAATAGCTTAATATCATTCATAGACTAGCTGAGAAGTGCAAATGTATATAACAGACATGCGAAATAGCTTTATCTCATTCATAGACTAGCTGAGAAGTGCAAATGTATATAACAGACATGTGAAATAGCTTTATCTCATTCATAGACTAGCTGAGAAGTGCAAATGTAT
>JAIPMN010012264.1:0-10982 GCA_020650975.1 Apostichopus californicus
AATAAATTGAATAGTAGGTGATAATTCATTCTTTCCCGTGGCATGAAAATGTTCGCTGCTCGCCCCAATGAAAGAAATATAGGCTAATTTGAGGTTCAAATGATGCTGTAAAGGAGGTTTTATACTCTATTATTCTAAATGCTAAAGAAATGATGGTTGCTAAGTCAAAATTTGATGCAAATTTTTTTATGTATACTTGACAATTACAATGCGGTTTTTTCGGACGCTTGTGCGGGTCAGCGGTTTGGGTGTTAGAATGCGGGTCTAATTCCCGCGAATTGCGGGTCAGTTGGGAGCTCTGCATTTAATTTTAAACCAGAAAACGAAAGGTTTAAACTAGTCTACCACTGCTATTCCTCTCGATTTTTTAAATTTCCAATCATATGATTTAGCGGATGTTCGGAAACACTTTTTGGCTCACCTTTGGGGGGGGCCATGGCCCCCCTTGGCCCCCCCTTGGATCCGCCAGTGTTAGAGACACACTCATTTTCCATCCAGTGAAGAAGGAACTTAAGTGAACTAAAGTATGCTACTGAACCATACATTTAATTAAATCTGGACTATTAAATCTGGACTATTAAATCTGGACTATTAATATGTTGCATGTAACACAGTTATGCCAGTCATAGCAGTAAATATTCCTTACTACAGCAGATGCACTAATACTGTAGAAACAGGTTCAGTATGTATAATATTTGTTTTATTACTGGAGAGAGAAATCACTTGTCCTGTACCAACAGGTTCAGTATGTATAATATTTGTTTTTTTACTGGAGATAAAGAACTCACTTGTCCTGTACCAACAGGTCCAGTATGTATAATATTTGTTTTATTACTGGAGAGAAAGAACTCACTTGTCCTGTATCAACAGGTCCAGTATGTATAATATTTGTTTATTACTTGAGAGTAAGAACTCACTTGTCCTGTACCAACAGGTCCAGTATGTATAATATTTGTTTATTACTGGAGAGAAAGAACTCACTTGTCCTGTACCAACAGGTCCAGTATGTATAATATTTGTTTTATTACTGGAGAGAAAGAACTCACTTGTCCTGTAACAACAGGTCCAGTATGTATAATATTTGTTTATTACTGGAGAGAAAGAACTCACTTGTCCTGTACCAACAAGTCCCGTATGTATAATATTTGTGTTATTACTGGAGATAAAGAACTCACTTGTCCTGTACCAACAGGTCCAGTATGTATAATATTTGTTTTATTACTGGAAAGTAAGAACTCACTTGTCCTGTACCAACAGGTCCAGTATGTATAATATTTGTTTTATTACTGGAGAGTAAGAACTCACTTGTCCTGTACCAACAGGTCCAGTATGTATAATATTTGTTTATTACTGGAGAGAAAGAACTCACTTGTCCTGTACCAACAGGTCCAGTATGTATAATATTTGTTTATTACTGGAGAGAAAGAACTCACTTGTCCTGTACCAACAGGTCCAGTATGTATAATATTTGTTTTATTACTGGAGAGTAAGAACTCACTTGTCCTGTACCAACAGGTCCAGTATGTATAATATTTGTTTTATTACTGGAGAGAAAGAACTCACTTGTCCTGTATCAACAGGTCCAGTATGTATAATATTTGTTTTATCACTGGAGAGTAAGAACTCACTTGTCCTGTACCATCAGGTCCAGTATGTATAATATTTGTTTTATTACTGGAGAGTAAGAACTCACTTGTCCTGTACCAACAGGTCCAGTATGTATAATATTTGTTTTATTACTGGAGAGAAAGAACTCACTTGTCCTGTACCAACAGGTCCAGTATGTATAATATTTGTTTATTACTGGAGAGTAAGAACTCACTTGTCCTGTACCAACAGGTCCAGTATGTATAATATTTGTTTTATTACTGGAGAGTAAGAACTCACTTGTCCTGTACCAACAGGTCCAGTATGTACAATATTCTTCCCCATGTGCCTCAGTAGTTCTTCAGCTGCTTTGAATTCTTCACTTTTTCCTCCAACCATAAAAGTCAAGGAAGCCTCTTTGGCAGCTTTTACTCCTAAAGTTAAAACAAAGAAGGTTCATTACAGAGGGAAGAAAAAATATAAACGTATGGATACATACTCTTCTGAAATAACAACTGTACAAAGAATCAGAAAGAAATATTTCCCATCCGAAGGTGCTTTTCCACTGAAAATTAATGGCAGAATAACCAAAAAATTAATTTCATATTTCCTACACATGGAACAGTTTTGTGAGGTTAAGATATCATCACAATCGTTTGGCTAGGCTTTTTTGATGACAGATTATTTTGACCTCCACCAAAAGCAATAATATAAACCAAATATGAGATCTGTCCAAGATTCCCTTCGTACAAGATCATGTTTACAAGGTTTCCACCATTTGACCTCAAATGACCCCAAATGACCTTGACCTCCACCAAAAAACAATAGACCTTTGTACTTAATGTGGTACTCCTACACACCAAATATGAAGTCTGCCCAAGATTCCCTTCTTGAGATATCATGTTTACAAGGTTTTCAAAACTTGAGCCCTGGTGACCCCAAATGACCCAAAACAATGGGCTTCTTGTACTCAATGTGGTACTTCTAAACACCAGACCTTGGATATGAATTGCACCTGCTTTCAAATATTTATGGTATTTTTATTTTGTGGGGATCACAATATGACAAGAGCTATATATAGAACACAATTTTATTCCTTACAATGCAATTCACTTCAAATTTATTTCTCATATTATTGTACAAAAATCATAACACAGAGTACAGTAGAAAAATTAACATACTATGGAGGGGACTCTAAAACAGATCTTCTGTTCACAAGGCTAATGACTATACAATAAAGAAAGAAATTTGTCTTGTGGGCTTATGGCATTTGCTTTTCAGTTTCTCTGGTTGTGTATAAATTTGCAGAAACAAGAAGCTAATTACAGATTTTTAAAGAAATATTTGCCCTTGATGATGACAGGAAAATTCATCTCACCCACCTCCAGATACTGGAGCATCCATGAATGTTGCTCCATGCTTCTCAGCAAGAGCAGCCACTTCCTGAGAAACGTATGGATCTATGGTGCTACTGTCGATCAAAAGAGACCCCTTTTTCACTTTCCTAGAGAAGGAGAAAATAGTTATGAGGATACTAAGTGTTTGAAAATCACTGTGCAGTTTTGTGCATTGATTTTGGGGAATATTACAATAATATTCAATACTAAGGTGATGATGGTAGATAATCAGCTTACACAAGGCCTTCTCTTTGTAATGTGTGTTCAGAGAACTACAACGCAGGCATGTTCTCATGGGGAACTTTGATACAACTGAGAAGGATATCTATGACAATTTTATACAAACAACTCTTTTCATATGACATGCATGATTCATTAATAAAGGTACAGAGTCTTGTTTCCTTAAGTCTCCCATTGATGTCTTTGATTGTAATGGGACACTTAATTAGATCCAACCTTGGATTTATAGAAAATAATCAACTGACTCTTGAAAGCATGACTTGTGGAAACCACTTAAAGGAGACCAAAAACCAAAACTTCAGTTATGTAAAGAGAACCTGTTTGCATGGTCTAACATTGACCTCCCACACATGTTCCTTTTCTGATTTGTACATAATTAAATTTCTTCATTCCTGTTGCAAAATTTTTGTTGTACTTAATCAAACAAAATATAATAACATATTGGTGGGGGGATGGGGGGGTGGGCAGTGGGTGGTAGGGGAAGGAGTCAATCATTTTGCTTTTTAAGCAAATTTCTTTAACCCATCACATGAAAGCTTTCTCGCATACTGTGGCTACTTCCGTAAATCTTGAAATACTCACCCTAATATACCATTTGGTCCGTTATATACTTCCAACACATTTGGACTGGATGGCAACATGGTGACGATACGATCCACTTTCTCTGCAACTTCAGCTGGGGTCTCAACAACCTCTCCTCCCAACTCATGGATTTCTGCTGTAGCCTCTGGGTAAACGTCATTGACGATGATCGGGTAACCATTTTGTAGCAGGTTTTTAGCCATGTATCCACCCATGTTGCCAAGACCGATAAAGCCAACGGCTGACCTGGAGGCCTGCTGAGAAAATTAATATTGTTATGTACAGTTTACTTTCTTAATATTGTTTGATAATCTCACACAGGTTGTACAAATGTGCCATAAGAGTTTGGTCTGTAACTCTCATTTTATACTGTCTGCCTATGTATTCAATAAGTGACGTTCCATAGATTACGTTCCGCATAGGCCAAGTACAAAATGAAATCTGTTCTTCGAAACAATTGACTTTATATACAATTTCAATTACATAATTGCACTTATATTCCATTGTTAATCTGAGAACAAATTTGTTGAAGCCAAAGCTTGAATGTGTTGTGGAATATTATGTACATGGTTTTTGTATCTTTACTATTGGTCCCGCTTTAAATGGTAGCAGCACTCTGTCTGGCAGCTACAGAAGGGTATTGCACACCATACGTGTATGCATTGAATGAATGAACAATAAGAAGCATATAAACTTACCATATCTTCTGATGAAGCTGATGGAGAGAAGTAGAAATATAATTGAAACAAGCAGTGAAAAGTGAAATCTAACTCTGCAAGGATAGCTAGGCCTACAGTATTCTTTTAACATTTGCACAGTGCGTGAGTCAACATTTTATGTATGATATACGGTAACTTCGCATGTCCCTTACATTAGCCTAGCCAGCCTGGTCAACTAACGTTGCACATCAGGGTACACATGCCTAGGCTACACTAGTAAAGGTGCAGACCTGGGCTAAGGTCCACTAAAACGAGATCGACCCTTATTTTCACACTGTATGCTAAAAGATAGACTACCCAACAATTACAGTTAGGCTTGACGTTGACTTTAGCCTAGCTGTTTATGTAGCCGTGTAAGCTGTGCTTAGTATGAAGCCTACTACTAGGTTACTAGCACTCTAAGCAAAATCACAATACACTAAATCACAGCACAGTCATTGTAAACTTACTTGAGAACGGCGAAAAATAGAGAGCTGTTTGGGTTTGGTTTATTCTAGAGCAAAGAAGTGCTCTTTTCATAAAACGAGAAACCTGCATTGTAGCTATATTTAAAAAACTTTCAAAGTTGGACAAATATCAGGCTTGGGTTTGGGCCTGGATCGAGATGGTATTTACTAGGCCTAGCCTATTCTGTTCAATATAAATCGTAGAAATATCTAGCTGTGGGTTCAATGTGGTGTTTTTAACACAGTGATCAATTGCATGGAACGCCAAAAGAACTTTCGTCGCTGCATGGACGATGAGGTTTTTTAACTTTTGTATAGTATAGTAAACCGTCTATGTAAAGGACAATGTAGCATTGCGTCGCAAAATCACGTTCTCTGAAGCTTTCGTCACTTTTTGAGACACAGTTCTGTCTTGAGGATTGCAGAATGAGGCGCGCTCGCAAAAAAGCGCGTACATGTGGATACATTTATCTGGCATTGTAGCTCGTAAACTCCTTACATGTCCTTAATTTATATACTTTTCATAACAACTAATATATTATTATGTGTGTTTATGCTGATTATAAGCTGTCTATAAACAAATGTTTTCTTTTATTTATCCTTCTTTTTGTCATGACTTCTCTACCTGGCATTGGGAAATGTGTGCGTTGATTTCGTTGCTTCCCACCTCAAATGTTACTTCAGGGTGTACACTTCATTAGTCAGGTATGTCAACAATCCCAGATCTAGAACAAAAATCTGCTTGGTTAGCTACAAAACTAGAAACGTAGTTACGAAACCATGTCTATGTATAGTGGCTGTACCGCATAGACTTAACAGATAATGGATGTGTCCGTAAACCATATTGTAGTGGAGATCCATTTCATATATATTTTCTATAGCTTTCGTCAGTTTTACTGAACCCGTTCGACGTAACAGGAACGGCAGCCCACTTGAAGTGGAGGTGGAGGCCGGGGGAATGAGACGAAGACACCTCAAACCGATGCGAAACGAAATCAGGGCACCAAACAGATTGGGGTTCCAAGCAATCGCAAAGTGGGGGTAAGGGGGGGGGGGCTTGGGACTTTGCCCAGTTCGGGCATTTTCACAAAACGAACTGTTCCTTTTGTTGGTGCTACGGTGACACAGATGAGACATTTTTAACATTTTATCAAATTTTGACTCGTTTGCCTTAAAATTTAATCCTTTCCCTCAGTTTTTGGATTTTTTTCTAAAAATTTCGACTTATTTCTACTGTTGATCTTAGAATTTCGGTGTTTTGACTTATTTCGACCAGTTTATTGTTTTCTTTCCATACTTCTTTTCCCGACATTGTTTATTTAAAAATACCGACTATTTTATTTCAAATTTTCGTCTATATTCCCCAACCTTCGAGCCTTTTCTGAAACTTTCGACTATTATATCTCAACAATATTTCTCGTTCCTCAAACTTACGACATTTTATACCAAAAATTCAGCTTGATATTTTAAGTTGACTTTTTATCATGTTTATATATATAAAGGTTCGACTATTTAATCTCAAAATCAATACTTTGTGTTATGCACTTTACGTAATAGACCCTACCGTTTTCCATGCCTTATTTGAAACGAAGAGTGAAAAGGTTTTGATCGTTTAATGTTAGAATTTCTTCCAGCCGTTCTCCCTATAAATATAGTATGATTGGAGGTTATTCTATTGACATCAAATCATTGAAGCCTTACGAAATCGATTTATTATTTTTCTACTTGCTACGATAGCATTGTAGTGTATGTTGATTGTAGATTTAAATATTTCCACTAAACATAACTTTAATCCTTCCCTGTGTGTTGCGATTGCAATAAAGAAACATTCTAAGCTTATTGTAAAGTTTAGTATTCTAAACCACTGTGCTACGGTGAGAAAGGTTGCCTGGAAGAATATTTTGAAATGAGCGGAATTTATTGCTATGAATGCACAAGTACCTGGATCCGGTGGCTCAGTGTGCAAAGCTAAGTACCTGGATCAGGTGGCTCAGTGTGTAAAGCTAAGTACCTGGATCAGGTGGCTCAGTGTGTAAAGCTTAGTACCTGGATCAGGTGGCTCAGTGTGTAAAGCTCGGACTAGTTACCCGATGTTTCGGGTTCGAATCCATCTGAAGTTAGTTTATGCGATACTTCTTTTCTCTTTCACATACTCCTCTCTGGAGTCTTTATACACTAATTTAAACAAATATTCTATCAGCTGACGTAGTGGCCTGTGCTATAAGGGGCAAATGAAAGACTGTTACTAGTGTCTGTTGTTTCAGGGTTCCAATAGGGTTCAATGCACACGGGAGTTCATAGCACTTCGGTGATGGTATGGCACTTTTTGTGGCCTAGGATTCCGTGTCTATGTCTCCCTTTTGTCATCAAGGGAGGATGCCAAAGGGGTCAGTCAAATCGACCAGAAGTGGCGTGCGTGAATCCTGCCTATGGTCAGAGGGTCTAACAATTCTTTGCGACCGTTGCGACAGTGTATAATATCCCCCTGAGTATTTTAACCCCAGTGCAATAGTTTGTCCTGGCATATCCCAGTTTGGACAGTTTGCCAGTTCTATCATGTTAGTATGAGGATGGGTAAAACTGAAAGCACGACACAGTCTATAGTCCGCCCCCCCCCCTCCCTTGACTGATTTAGGTAGGAAGCTGAAATTATATGAAAGGGCCAGAGGCGAAAGAAGAAAAGGAGGACGACTGCTTTGATGAATACTCCTGGATATAATATTCAGGGAGAGATTTAACACTACCAGACTGGTATATGAGTGTGCAGCCACCGTCCACCGAATAAGTTGACTGATGAGGTGCTATTCTCCTACTATTGAATGTACGGATTATATTAAAGGACACAGTAGTAATTTCCATAAAAATAGCGTTGAGTTTTAAACCAGCGCCATCATATTTTATAACGAGTTCAATTTTTTCTCTTCTCGGTTGGTTTGGATTACAGCTCGGTTGCACTTGACACACAGTACGTGGACTCAGTTCAATTGAATCACACCATTTACTATTGACAAAACAAAAGCAATTAAACTTTCAAGGGGATGCGCAGGCCCAGCGTTTCCAGGAACCGTATAAAATAAATGTTTCGAATACACAAATACGCCAGTGAAGTTATATTATAGTATAGGGAACAACCCTACCCCTCCCCCTAAGTTTCCTTTGTCTTCTTTAACAATAGTTTGAGTTGTATACATAAAACCTTTTTGTTGATTATTTTAATGCATTGACTGAGGATGTTTTAAACTTTTCTAAGTGTGCAGTCGACATCTTGTTGTGCACGTCAGGGATCAACCCCAGTGATAATTTACAGAATATCACTGAGTTAGGCTGGTCAGCCGGCTTATATTCTGATAAACAATGAAAATCTGCCATTACTAAGGTCAATTTGCACAGGTCATGAATAACACGTAATGGGCTTTTATAGTCTTAGTCGAAACACATTTGATATTTTAACTAGTAATTAATTAATTGCCATATTTACTGACAACTTAAAAATCAAAACAATGCGTAACTAAAATGGTTGATGCTTGCAGGCAAGGTTCATATAGATTATCATGCATATATATAGTTCACACGTGTACGACAGGAGGTCTTCTCTATATATAACAATGAGTACTCCAGAATTCATATATTTTTACTTCCAGCATCACCATTCCTTCTAATGTTGGATATGTAACGAAGAGAATTAGGCAATTAACTTATTTAGTTCTTCTTTAAGGTAGCCTGTGTGTGATTCCATTTGCTTTTCCGATTATTTACAACTTCCATTTAGGTTTAATTTGTCGAAATCTAGTGATACAAATCTTGGCCTCTTTAAGAAATGTTATGTCCCTAAAAACATTACCGTAATGTAGTTCCATGGCAAAAGGACCAGGAGAAGACTGAACTTCGACATATTTCCAAATGAAAAAAAGAAAATTCCAGAAGGCTATGTGTACTGTATTTAACGATTATACAAAGTCAGGCTGTTGTAACCGGACGAATCTCATATGTTTCCAGTCACGTGACTGGTACGTACGTACCAGTATTATATGACTAATTGGCAAAAGTAGTTTAAACTCACAATCACCATCATATATATTAAACTTTGATAAAAGTTTCACCATGAGTGACAAATTTAAATCTATAGGTTTTTTTTTAAGATGATGGAATGACACCATACATATATAGAAAACCTCATGGAAATAAGTTCCATTAACGAATTTAACATTAACTTTACATGAACGTTTATGTATGTTAGCTAAAAGTGGTTGGTGTGCTCGATTTTAGGGCGGAGCCAACCTGACCGCTACATATTTCTACGTTAAAACTCACCATCTTGGGCGGTGTAATATGACACGCACACATGTAAGCACTATGGCAGTCTCATTGCGATCTGAATAATACATTGAGATGTGTTTACCTGATATAATAATAATAATAAATGAGACTTATATAGCGCCAAATCAGTAAACAAAAGTCACTGCTCAAGGCGCTTTACAAAGAAAGTAAATATCCAATTATACTGTATACAACTTAGAAATACCAAACACTGCTGCTATATCTGCGTGACTCATGTAATGCTAGCACAACATTTATAACTGGGAGATGTTCCCTATACTGCTAGTATACCTATAGCAGTTTATTACGGTATTACAGCGATGTCGTTACACCATAGACTAACGTTACAAATATTGTCATTAATCTTCATTGATTCTGCTTAAAATACTCCCACAATCTTCTGGTCCGGGCCCCCTACAAGCTAAATCTGCCCATGGTGGTTGACCCTTAAGAGTACACGGGGTCGGTCTGGTTTACTGATTGCACGTTCAATATTCATACTAGCCGCTCCGCCAGTCTACTGACTCGGCCTGGAGGTTTCATCGGATGTTTTATATCCCTGGTACTTGACACCCCCCCCCCACCCCATGCATCGGGGCGTCCGCCGTGGCAGGCCGGACTGGCCTAGTAACACCGCCGTTGCACATATTTGTGTGCAACTTATTTGTGTGCTATCTTTTTAGTAGACTTTCGTGTTTTTCTTTCTGTAAATTCTTTGTCTAAATTTCCTTATTTCCCTCTTCATTTGCTGTTATGCTCTCACCCATATATTCTTTGAGATGGAACTCTGTGTAGTGCATAGACGCACTCTTCGATACATACTTTATGTGAACGTAGAGTCGTCCCCCCCCCCCCCTCCACCTTTTCATGCACACCTTCAAGTATAACGCAGCCCTATAACTATGCTCATCTCGTGGCAGATTGAGAAATCGTTGATATCAGAGCAAAACAGTACTTGAATGACACTTATTCAGGGATGTTTAATAGCTATTCTGGAAAAATAGAAATTCTAATGATTCTTTTTTTATAGTATTTATACCATAAAATATCATACATAAAATACTGTAATAAAAATTCCACTTAAGGAAGTCCTAAAAGTGAATCCAACACACTTGTTTCTTTCTGTTTTTTTTTTTGTTTTTTTTTGCTTCTATTTTTTAACGTTTGTTTGAAAGAATAACAAACCACGTTATGCTTTAAAGATCTTCTCTAAATTTTGCTAAAGTGAAATTGAAAAACAGCTAAATAAAAAATGACTTAAATGTTCAGACCTTACTTTAATCAATTTTACTTGTCAAATTTCGTTTATATATAGCACCCTTTGGATAGTCACAAGACTACCGCGAGGGCATTATCATGCAATTATCTGTGTATAATTAAACCAAAATGGGCTGGAACAATATCACAGCCAAAGAAAAACAGATAATTGAAAACCAGAATAGAAGAAAAAAATTAAGTTCACATGGAAGAGCGAAGTGACAAGAGACAGGTCAGGTTTGTTTAGCAGTCAATGACAGATAGTAATTATTTTGTAACCCATTTGTTTCTTGTAATTTTAAGAAGCTGTAACGTGAATCAAGATTAAATCCCGGTGTCAGATTTAGACTGCAGATTAACCTTTTAATACATCTTGAAAGTTACTAATGCTAAGTTGGCCGTTAATATATCTAGGCTAATGGTAAAAGTAGCGTGTA
>JAIPMN010012270.1:7639-22190 GCA_020650975.1 Apostichopus californicus
GGCCGGCCTGGGATAGGGGTCTAAAGGGAGGGGTGTCCCCCTCCCCTTTGGATTTTTTTTGCATTTCCAGGTGGCCTCAGATGCAATTTGGTGCAATATAGCACACTTCAACCCACCCACTCCATTTTGTATATAATTTTGCATTTTCACCTGGCAATTTGGTGCTCCAAATGAGATTTTTTTTCTCATTTGGAAATGAAAAAGGTTTTTTTTTACTTGCGAAGCGGGGGGGAGGGGGGGGGTGTGGGGCGGAATGATACTTCCGCCCCTCCATATTTTTTAATGGGGGGCTGGCGCCCCCCAGCCCCCGGTTCCTACGCCCTTGAACACTATGGTCTGTATACTAGATCATTACCTAGCAACGTAAGGCTTACAATTGTTGTCATACTGAGTACGTTGCACAGTTGCAGCAGGGAGTTGTTATCAACTCCCTGGTTGCAGTATGTTGCACTATGTTGCAGTGGTTGGATAGTATACCGCAAGCATTTCAAATTTTGCATTTCTGGCGTTCCTCGAAATATTTACAACACTTTGAACTTACACACACGGTTTTTTTCACAACAATATGTCAGCCCCCTGCGTATCATTTGGCGAAGACGAGCCTATTACGTGGAAGAGTTGTGTACATTCGACGTTGTACGTTGTAGGTTTAATACGTTATGTCATGTTTAACTTTAACTTAATTTGACATTGTACAGACAGATTCACTTCCATTTATCTCCAGTGCTTTGATGAACAGGTAACTTAGACTTGGATCCACGTTTGTTGCATTTTTTTTTCATTTAATTTAACGTTCGCCAAGACAGAGTTAGGCCTACAAGGCTACAGTGACGAGTAACGTTGGAGTTTACCTGGTACAACACGGGCGCTCCAAACGTTTGCCACACACTACAGTATTTATATTTAAGAGAACTGGCCAGAGAAGGTTAACAGACTAAAATTAAATGGTAATGGTTTGTCACAGTGAGGCATAGTATCCGCTAAAGAAAAAAACGGTAGTTTCTGTCATAAAAAAGAGAGATAAGAGAATTGTTTACAGTTAAAAGCATAAATTTAGCTCAATAGCATAACATAGGGCATAGAGCTTCCATTTTCTTAAATAAATACTGTGTTACATAGGCTACATTGGTAGTTCCTATGGTTATGGAAGGTTATCTTTACATGTATGGTCATGTTATATAGGCATGTGTAAATAGCAAAGGCACGCCACCCGTGGATTGTGGAAAACTTGTGTAGTGTCATCATGTCGCCCCAATGGCCCTCAAGCTATGGGACAAAGATAGATACGTAGGCATGTGTAAATAGCAAAGGCACGCCACCCGTGGATTGTGGAAAACTTGTGTAGTGTCATCATGTCGCCCCAATGGCCCTCAAGAAATGGGAAATGAATAGATATGTAGGCATGTGTAAATAGGCTCACCACCTTTTATAGGGTTGGCCAAACCTGGCTACAAAAATATTTCAAAACATAGCATTGGCAACACCAGTGTTCTATGTACACCAGATCCTGTGAAGTTAGGCTACCTACACTAACTACTTCTAGGCATACAGACTTTCCAACATCAAGGAAAATTTATGAGTGTGATCAGCGGCAGGGGGAGGGGTCTAAGGGGTGTCCCCCTCCCCTTTTGAAAAATTTTCGTATTTTTGACTGCCTAGATGCAAAATGGTGCATTCTTTTTCAGTTTCTCTGAGTAATTTTATATTGAGAATTTCATCATCATATATATATGATTGAAGTTATTGAACTCAACAAGCATGACAATTCTCAACAAAGGCTTTTCTTGAATCGATGAAAGTAATCACTTGCTAACATAATTGAACATTTATATCGGAAATTGGAGCGCACTTCTCAATCTCTAGCTAGCGTATGCGTAGGGGCATTTATCGGTTAAACAGTGAATGCTAGACGAAACCAAAAATATTTTAATTATGCCGCTAACCTGATTTTAGACTTAGGGTTACATGGATTTCGCTCCATGGTTGCACACACGGTTTTTTGGAGATTGTTTGTGGATTGCGTGTGATAAAGTGCACATAGCGTGTGAGCGTGTGAAGGGCTGGAAATGCGTGTGTCACACGCCAAATGCGTGTGACTTGGAATGTCTGGGCATAGGCTATGTGACTACCTCTGTGGTCTAACCACTTGTACACCATAGGATTATGTAATAGTTGGGTAACGATATATTACTCATTAGCTTACATATGATATAAACGTACAATTGTAGCTTTGGGCCCCTAATTCACAGTTAAAAAAATAAGAGAATGGCTTTGAATAAACTCTACAAAAACATGAAACTATTTTAGTTTCAGCATTTTGACTTTCTTTGCTGAATGTTAAAATTCAATCAGTTCTCTACCGGCTTAGTTAACTAAGACGTTTGTTGAATGCTTTGCAACAAGGGCAGATTTTTTTCTTTTGTATACATACATATACATGGCAGCTAAATACTGATGAGTAATCGAGCACTATGTTTTGCTAGGAATGAAAAAGTTATGAAAATTTTCCAAACTGTTCAAACTTTCTGTGCCACTGTGTGATTGTTACTATAAACATGAACATATCCGTCCTGAATTGTACACTCGTTTTTGGTACCACTGTAAGTTATATAATTTCACACAATCATCGGTGCATGCTTTTGCCCAAATGTTAGCAGCCCATTTTCAGAGAGAAATGTTTTGGATAAACAAAGACGATGTTAATGTCTGCATTTGTCAGATCTCTGATCTCTGTAAATGAGCCAAGAATGCTGACATTTAGACCATTAAGACTGCATGCATAATGAGGCTTGAAGTGTTCTCTGTAGGCTATATGTAGTTAAGCACTCAAGATTGTGATGAGCATTGTATAGATCCCTCCTCTCTTGTCAAACTGGCAATCGTCTAGCCATAGACATGATTGAAATAAGTTCAGGCTGTTGTTGTTTTAACATTGTTAATTTATGTTGCAGAAATTTGACAGAACCAATGCTCGGGTATGCCCAACAGGTCTCAACAATATCGGTCGCCATTTGCGATTAGAATTTTAGCTTCAAGACAAATTAAAAAAACTGCAATAAGCACCACAGTTTGTTCGTGAACTGGTCAAACCCCAAATTTTAGCCAGATTATTGTTGCAAAACATTTCACAGTATGATAAAAGCAGAACTTTGGGGAACTTGAAGTAAATTTAAGTTGTAAAATGATTATGAAGAATGTGATGTTGTATAGATCTTATCCTCACTTGCCAAGCAATAGACAGGATTTACATAAGGTCAGGCTGATGTTGTTAAGTTTGTAGTATAGAACGTGACAAAGCAAATGCTCTATTGTGCCCAGTCTATGAATTCAATCGATCTGAAATTGAGTTGTAGCTTTTTTGTGCAAACAGAAAAGTATTAACTGTTAACATGAACTTTAAAATAAAACAAAACTGTTAGCAAACTGCTTATCCACTAAAGAGCCTGTGTAAGAGAATGTGTATGTAGCAGGATCTTCAGAGGCTGAATGACAAGTAGCAGTAACAGAAGGGACAAGTACACCCACAGAAACACACCTTTCTGTCTTTGTCCTTCTCTAGTTTATTCCCTACACTCATCCCTTAATCCTCTCTTTGTCCCTCTACTGTTGATCTCCTACCTCTCCTCTCCTCCCTGTTGGTTTCTTTCTTCTCTCCATCCCTTGTCAATTTATCCTCTGACATCTTTCTCTTCTGTGTTCACCCTGCTCATTAACCTGTCGGTATTCATTGCGTGTATCTATTACATGATATAGTACAAAAGTTATATCATCAATATTTTGAATATGAATTTTGGAATTAACTGTAAATTTCGACAGGATGCTCAGAGTATGTTGCCATTTATGATCTGTCAAAACAAAATAAAATGTGAAGACTCTGAAAACATAGATCTACTTTAATGTTTCAGATAGTTTGTCGTTCTGTTTTTCAAACATGTCAAGCATTTCAAACATTGTCATGTTTTATATCCTCTCTTCTCATCGGCAGTCTTCTCCTACCCGAGATGTAAAGATACCCTAATTCATCTGCTGACGTTGTCTGTGTTCACAACCTGGAGGGAATAAGTCAAGCGTTGATAGTGACCTTTACCCTGTCTGCCTCCTTTAATTGAAGGTTTCCGACATTACTGTACCGTACCATGGTCCAGACTAATATATGATGTACAGTGTAAGGTAACAGTCATCAATTTTGCCAAGTCGTGTCCTAATCTGGTGCTTCTACCGAGGAAACCCGGGATTATGTAACAAATCGCTTGTAGTTTCAGTCTTAAAAAAAGATGGCTGTAAAGGAATTTGTCTACCTTGCATTTGCAGGACTAGCAGCCGGTTATGCATTGCTGCACGTGGTTCTCAGAGGCAGCAAACCCCAAGCAGTGAATAACCCAACATTTATATCTTTCCAGAAGAGGTATTTCGTAGCGTATTTCTTAGCCTTGATGGCAGATTGGCTTCAGAACCCCTACCTCTACAAACTCTACTCACATTACGGCTTCCTAGAGCCGCAGATAGCCGTCCTGTACGTCTGCGGGTTCGCATCCAGCGTCGTATTTGGAGCTTTAACTCACACCTTAGCAGACCGGTACGGCCGCAAGAAGCTCTGCATAACTTTCTGTATAGTTTACTCGATATCCTGTTTCACAAAACTTTCGACATCCTACACCGTCCTGATCTTTGGACGGATTCTCGGAGGCATCTCGACGTCTCTGCTGTTCACAGCCTTTGAAGCCTGGTATGTCCACGAACACGTCGAAACGCACGACTTTCCAAAGGAATGGCTGACGTCGACCTTTTCCACGGCCAGCCATTGGAACGGCATCTTTGCAATATCTGCAGGCATAGTAGCCAATATCTTTGCTGGTGTATTGTCGCTGGGACCCGTCTCCCCCTTCATCCTGGCGATACCGTTCCTGGTCGCGTCGGGCGCCATCGTGGCCGTCAGCTGGACGGAGAACTACGGCGAGAACAAAAGAAGTTTCTCCAAGACCTGCAGCGAGGGAGCCCGAAATATCGGCAGCAGCCGGAAGATCGTCTTGATCGGAGCGATGCAGTCGTTATTCGAGTCTGTGATGTACATTTTCATCTTCATCTGGACGCCTGTCCTCGACCCTCACCATCCCCCTCTCGGTATCGTGTTCTCTACATTCATGATCTGTATCATGATAGGAACCACTATTTATAACTACATCTCATCTTTCACTCAAGCAGCGTCGACATTTGTCAACATTTCCATCGTCATGGCTCTCACCTCCACCATCATCTGCGTGGGATCCACCAAGCCCGGTGACGAGCACCCGACCGTCTCTTATGCAGCATTTCTACTCCTGGAGTTGGCCTGCGGTATGTACTTCCCAGCCATGGGTTTTCTAAGGAGTCGGATCCTCCCGGAGGCTCATACTGTCGGCATCATGAACTGGTTCCGCCTGCCCTTGAACCTCATAGCATGCATCGGCCTGATGGTTTTGCACGGCGACCCATCGACCTCTGGCACCAGACATATGTTCATCATCTGCTCCGGTCTGCTGGCATTGGCACTCTTTTGCGGAATTCAGTTTGCGGCTCTCACGAAAGATGACGAACGTTTGAAGCACCAACCTGTTGATGCAGAGGCTAATGGAAACCATTAGATGTAGACCACTTGTACAGAAAACTCTTTGAACTAGCCAGATAGGTTTGTACATGTCTTGTTTTCTTCAGTACTGTGAAGAAACCAGTTAAACAGGATAGTCCAGAGGAACATTTAAAAAGGATAGCCCAGAGGAACATTTTTTCACTAATGCAAAAAGAACATATGTACCAAGCTACCTGGTGAATTTTACATGCAATTTCTACATTGTGTTTTTGAGACATTGATAATTGAAATTGTCTCAGGTTTCACCATCAGTGAACTTGAAGCAAACAGGTTTGATGTCATAGTTGCACACCGACAGTACTATGTTTTGTGTGTAGAGACATTTTCACTCTATTGTTTTGACATTGGATTGGATAGGCTTGAAACTTTGCCTTGGGATATATGTGTCAGTTATGGATACCCTCAATGACTGCAGGGTATTCATATATTGATACACGTTAATTCTAAATAAGACAAGAGTAGATTCCATGGAGTGGCCAGATCTCATCTACTCAAAATGACACTTTAATTCTGAAGAAATTTGATGTAGGATATTATAGAAAGCATATGAAGTGACACATTTTCAGTGGGCATGGATCTACTCTTTGACATCAGACATATTTTGTTTCAGTTTCATTTTGTTGGTACAAAACATGTCAAATTCATATGTGGTCGACTCAAACACAACACAGGAACAGAATGAAAATTTCACCAGCCTGCTATAAAGAATAATGTTGTACTTTCGTCAGTTAGAAGTGAATTTTCACCTGGAATCTTCTTTCAAGAAGGAAATAAGAAATTTGGTACAGAGATTCACAGAATAGAACACAGGACTACTGCATTGTTTATTTTATCATAGTTTATACAAAATTTAGCCAAATTGTTTACACAAGGATCGTTGATTCCTTAATGTTCACCGGTGTTGCCACTAAGAGTCAGGTTTTGCTGGCTAAAACTTGCTGGAAAAATATTATAAAGTAGTGAAATACTGAATTCTTCTGTTTCATATGCTAGAACTTGTGATTACTGGTGACCAAATGTTTATGAGCGTTGTTTTTCTCTCCTGGACCTATGGGTGTTTTTAATTGTCACACCTTAGTAGAAGCAAGAACCATTGGTTCGTCATCCAGATGATCCAGTTGATACAAAACTAATGAAGGCACGTTTCAGGATGAATTTTGGCAAAAGTTAAGTGTTAAAGTTCGTTCTCCAAGTTTCGAACAAGAAAACGAGTTGTTTAATCGTTACATTGCTATAGCTTTTTGCAAGGTATTTCCTGTTTTATTAAAAAATAATTTAAAGGATTATAGATGTCTGTACTGCTCCTTTAAGAATTCACGTATGATGAAGTCAACTCCTCAGTGCAGTCCTAAATGATAACATTAATTCACTGTAGAGTCTTAAAGCTGAACACCATTTGTTCTTGACAAGGCCATATTAGTGCATTTATAAACATGTCCAATCATGCCATCAACGTCTGTTGTCATCCTTTTGAGTGTTGTGCTGCATCTGAGCAACAGAAGAAATTTTGTGTGCGTTAGACTAAGTCGTTCAGCCACTTTCATTGTTTGAGTATACTCTTAGGTTTGCAGGAGCTCACCTGATGGAGTGCATGCTAGCCTAAGTAGCCATGCTAATCCGTAATGTTTATAATAAATTGGTGTTTGTAGCTTTATATTCATATCTTAACACACATACACACACAAAATAAAAGCAAACCATTAAAGCAGTGTTATGGGTTTGTTTTTTCTTCAACTGTATTTAAAATATTTCTTCCACTGCAATGTTGCATAACTCATATGCTAAAATACTCCTGGCGGATAAAAACTTGGAGTTTGTGTTCTATTGATTAAATGACATGATATTGTTAATACATATGTACAAATCTGTTCTGTTTACAATTTTACGAAGTAACAAAGTACATATGTACATATCTGTAGTATTGCTTACAACATTAATATGAAAACATTAACCTTTTGCTAAAGTTAGAGTTTGATAGGACCAAGAAATTTTATAGCGATGTGATAAGGGCTTTCTCTATAATGGTTGCTTCGTCTTTGATATGATGAGGGGTGGAGCGAGGTTGATCTGGGTCCCAGTAGACACTGTTACCTCCTTCCATCAGTCTGAAATATGAAATATAACACCCCCCCCCATCCCCCGAGACACTCTCCGAATTCAGACCACTTCTGAACACAACCTATCGTACACGGGAATAAGGTCCACAATATCGAAACAACACATGCTCGCACACGGATGAATTTTGCGAACTTAATAAAAAAAAAATAAAAAAAAGTGCGCTCCATTATAGCACTGGGCCCTCGGGCTCTGCCAGATTGCTTTCAGGTTCATTTGACCACTGACCTCGTGACCTTTAGATTCAGCACGGTCCGGTCAAACTCAAGGGGGAGGGGCGGGAGTTATAGATGCCTGTAATAATTATTTTCTTTTAAATTGAAATTAACCAGATTTTCATATTAGAGTGACCAACATGAATCGTAAATGACAAGCTAGCCATTTTAGTCTTTGTCACTCTTCATATTTATTCGCTTTCTCTCTCGCTAATTTTTTTCTTCTCTGTGGACTTTGTGGCTCTCGTGTGAAGAATGGCGAAACTCTTACCCTGTTTGGTACACTCCACTAGCCTCGTTACATGTAGTAGGTTTGTAGTTCAGCCATCGCCATCCCACTTATGCCCCACCCCGTCTACTAAATATGTCAGTTAATATCTGCCTATCCCTATAAACTAAGCAACCGGACGTCTCGCTGATGATGTTCAGTAAGTGCCTACCATGAGCTTAAGACACAATTGAACACAACATAGTTCCATGGAACCGGAAACAGATTCACGACTCATTTGCAACTAAGGCAGCCGAGCATAATTCTGCTCATTTAACCTAATTTTCGTTTTTAAATTTCATTAATTAATTAAGTCCTGAATTGAGCATTATTTGATATAATAAAAATACATCGTTGGCCAAAAAAGTAATACAATATTTACAAAGAGATTAGGACTACAATATTTTCCCCTCTCATATACTGTATAACAAAAACTTGTTGATTGAGTGTCCGCAAATCGAAGCTAGTCTAGCTGCATATGTCTTCTCCTCTGACATTTCCCTTTGACGTAACGGTACAAGGGACGTATAGCTTCTCCTAAATAAAGCAAAAGAGAGGCGTGGGAGAGAAATAAGAATGATAAAGTTGACGATCTAATATTTATGGTGGCTTAATAGGGACATAAGAAAGAATAAGAAAATGAGATAAAAAGTCACAATTTGGCCTTTTAAGTCAAAATTTGGAGATAAAACGTCATAATTTGGAGATAAAAAGTCAGCATTTTGAGATAAAAAGTCAAAACTTGTGATTATGAAAAGTCAAAATGTTGAGATTTGGGAACAAGAATTTTTCCCTATGTCCCTATTAAGCCACCGTAAATCTTAACTCGTTTATAGGAAAAAAAAGTAATATTGATATTGAAATAGGTAATAATATCTTGAGTTTACTTGGCCCAGATTGGAATGATATATAACAGGAAGGGGTGGTCTTGGGGATAGGGGGGTGGGGTGGGTAAGATCGTTCAATGTGGGGGCGGTGGTGTTGGATAGGCCGATTTGCGGTAGTTGAAACTGTACTGATATCTGTGCTCCTTTAATAGCTTTGTTGTGAACAGTATATTCGTTTAAAGAAAAAGAGTATTCTGAATTATAAGTCGAAATTGTCCATTTTATGAATTCTTCAAGAAAAATCATCACAATATATGCAATAGGGAAAGACACTCTTCAGTCATTGCTAACAGAGCCCAACAATGGGCGCTAAACACATCATTTGTTTGTCTCAGCTTACTTGCTAAAAATCCGTTCATTTATCAAAGTTAATTCTGTTTCAATTTTCAAATATATCAATAAGTATGAAACTTGATGGTATCGCAGCTATGTAACTGATACGTTATGATTTCAAAGGTTACAGCTTTTCTTCCTCGTGATCTTGTAAAAACTCTCATAATTTCCACTCCTTACTTACATAATTGATATTTGCAACTCTCAGTACTATGGTTATAAAGCTAGTCTCACTGCAAAAGCTTTGGAACTCTACTTTCAATCCATTTCCGCGTGATCATAACATTGATAGGTTACAGTGTCATCTAAAGCTGCACAAGTTCTTTTCTCATAAGATTGAAGTTTACAATTAAGGTTAATATGGCAAGTTCTATCTTGTTCGTATGTGTAATGTATTGCCCACCTGCAGTGCATATCTATATCGTCTCGGCATAGATAGAAGGTGGGATATATACACTCTTATTCGCTCTCTATCTAGTTTTAGTTTAGAGTCGTGTATCAAGGCCTCATATGAGATTTTTGAACAGTGAACCCCTGGCGTGCACATTTCAAACCGAACCGTCGGTTTCCGGGCCCTAGAATGGGCCACGTTCTGGCGTTTCCTTCATTAGCGACCTTGCATAATCCGGCTCTCTCAACTATAAAGTTCACGTTTAAAAGGCACACACTCGGTAATTGCCATGAAGTGTCATACCTATGGGCACAAAACTACGTCTAACAGGTATACACTCGGTAATTGTCATGAACGTGCCCTACCTAAGGGCGCAACTACGTTTAGCAGGTATATTCACTCGAGTAATTGCCATGAAGTATCCTACCTGAGGGCAAAAATACGTATAACAGGCATACACGCGGTAAATGCCATGAAGTGTCCTACCTAAGGGCACAACTACGTCAAACAGGTATACACTCGGTAATTGCAATGAAGTGTCCTACCTAAGGGCACTACTACGTTTAACAGGTATACACTCGGTAATGGCTATGAAATATCCTACCTAATGGCACAACTCGAACTTGAATCTCCTTTGTATAACTTCCCTAGAATACCCTTTGACCCTGCACTAGACCATGTACACGGCTGTGTTATATCTATCGAGCAGGCCTACCGTTGTATACGTACGTATATGACCTACCTGAAACTATTACCATGATGCCAGCATCTAGGGTAATAATACCAATCGATATAATGTTTCCGTAGCTATTGGACATGGGCACAGCAGCGACTAGAACGTTTATGAAAATAACGGCCAGTGAGAAAAGCTGAAACGATACGAGGAAGATATATGATATTAAATATTTTGCAGGAAATTAAGTTGGTTGTATTACAGCTCATTCATAATTGCATGTATTATAATATGTGTACGTCATTAACATGGGCTTGTAATGACATGTGTTTTTTGTGAATTTCAACATCTCTTTTCATTCTCTTTGGACCCATTCTCCTCCGTCGATGATATTATCTTTATACAACTACAGAGGGAAGGGCAGTATGTATGTGTGTGGGAGTGGGGGGGGGGGGTATTATTGGGTCATTGGCCCACATATTGTTACACAGAAGACGGTATGTCAGTAACAGTATAGCATACAAGATGTCATTTCTTTTGTCCCTATGTCAGGGGTGATAGTGCAATGTTTCCTGATATTCCACAAACAATCTAAAAGAAAAAAAAAGAAAAAAGGACATGCTGCCCTTATAATTCGGAATTATTCATTTTACAAGTTAAAAAAATATTGTTGCGTTTAAAGTTTAAAGTCCAGACGGTGGGTGTGTTTGTAGGTTGTGGGCGGATGAAGGGGCTTTATGGGGACCTAATATGGTGATAAAAGTCCCTGTTTTATCTTAATTTGTGAAGCGACCTGTTTCCCCAATGACACAATGGATATAATCGAACAGTGACGATGAATGTACTTATTAAAACAGACTCACCTGTAACCGTTGCTCGAAAGGACACTTCATAGGTGAAAATTTCACATGCAAGGTTAGAAACAAAACAGCGGTTCCGATGGCTGTTAACTTGGTAAGTGGATCGTCCCACCCTAGTAATGTAATTAACATCGTCTGGGCTACCTTTCTAGCCAGCTCCAATATCTCCCAGAACCAATACTGAGGTCTAAAATTCTCACAGAGAAAGTTCAGCCAGATCGGTAAGTTACGATTTTCGTTATCTTCAGTGCTATTTTCCAACAGATTAGTAGTCTCGTTCACTGAACAATCATCTCTATTCGGTGGAATCGTACCTCGTTGGTAGGTGTGTGCTTCGACAAGTTCCGATTTGTTGTATTTCCGTAGGATTATTAGAAGGAATAGCGGGAATGACAGGACATATGTTACCGTGGCAACAAAAGCAGCCACCTGGTAGTAGAACAGATCACTGCATAGAAGGTCGTAATCGGCGCGAAGCAAGGTGATCGACAAATTGCTTTCCTTGTACAGTTCGAATGTATCGCAAGCACCAGGGTACAAGCTAAAGATGATGTCACAAGTCGGTGGATACGTCACAAACAAAAGTAGGAAGACGTAGGTGCATAATGTAGACTTGACTTGCTCAAGTCGATTTTTCAGGTCATTCGTATTGTAACGCTTCCTGTATTTGAAATACAGTCTGCAAATAAAGTGGCCGACAATCGCTACTAAAATGACGACAACGGGAAACGAAAGAGCGATTTTTAGCTCCATCTTCGGATCAAACGATAACTTTTCATGTAAACAATTCGGTTTCAGAATCAATCTCAAAATGTTAAATTTCAGTATGGAGATGAATTCTCCTACGTATTGCAAAACGCCAGCCCAGCTGACACCGTGAAATGCTTCGAAAAGTTCACCAACAACCTGATAAAACCCCAGAAGAATTTTGACTCTAGATGATACGATATCGGCAACAGTCCTGTCCGCACTCTTCTGCTTCTTGTTCTTAAATATGACGAACAACATGAAGAGGATAAGGACGCACAGAACTGCGACGAATTCGAGAATGACCATTAACTGATATGGACAGGGGAGACAAAACCCTAACACTGAGTAAAACCCTTTATCGCATTTACTACAGACCCACCCTGTGTAACCCTCCGTGCAGGAACCAGCTAGTCCATCGAAATAATGGCTGTTGTTATTGACACAACTTTCAGGCCTCGAGCAAGCAAATGCCCTCGGTATCAGTTGCGTGTATGAAAGAGTAGAATGATCATACTGCGAATTTTTGGTCTGAAGGTTGAAAACAAACTGGGAGTATTCCAGTAGACTTGCGTTCGGAAATGTCCAGTTCCAGTAGAAACCAGGTAAGAGAGCCTTATAGTCTTGAGAACAGTCAAGACCCTCATCCAAACAGACTGAACATTTCTCGAATCGATGCAGTCGGGTGTAATTCGCTTTACAGGGACAGGCTCGGTATCCGGCGAACTTACTCTGGTCGGTTCCTTCCGGACACACTTTACATTGTAGGACTGATGAGCCGTGGCCGTATTTGACGAAGCTTCCTTTGTAACAGTGGTTGCACGACAAACTGCCTAAATCGTCTTGATAGAAACCGCCTGCATAACATGGTTATAATTAAAAAAAAACAAAAAAAAAAAAACATGAAGACCTAAAATATGAAGGATGAAAGAAAAGACCCAGCATGACATCAATATGACGTCTTGTAAGTTGACAACGTCCATCATAATGACATAGTTACTTTAGTACGCTGCATCATAAATATATTGTGTTCATACAAAATGTATAAGATATTAATATGTATTGCATGTAGGTAATTTCCTTTATATGGTGGACATTTTCTTGCAGTTTTGCGGTATGCCCAATATATTATGGAATCCTACAAATCGACGAACTCATTTGCTATCAGTATTATCTTTCCGAATACTAGTTCGGCATGTGTAAATAAGACAGCGGCATCCCTCCGGCAACCTGTGGGATGCAGATCCAACCAGTGAAATTGTTTTTCCTCCCTATAAACTCTCAGCCTAACATTTTTCACTCATAGCATATGCAGCCTGGTCATTAAGACCTCATGACATGATTATCTAAGTACAGTGTGAATTTCGTTGTGCCTGGCTTTCCTTCATCTAATGATTCTCTCTCTCCCTCTCTCTCCCTCTCTCTCCCTATACCTCTCTCTTTTTTCATAGGATATCAACCCGCCAGCTTTTAAACAGCTGGTGTCCAAATGGGCCTACTTGAGCCACTCTGATGCTTCAAAAATGGACATATTATTTTGTTTGAGCACCTCAGTGAACACAAAATCTAATTTATATATCTGTCTGTCTGTCTGTCTGTCTGTCTGTCTGTAGTTGTCTTTTAAAAGAAGCTTATTACTTGTAATTCTACTTTAGAAACAGTTTGTTTAAAATTAAGAAGGCCCTCCTGCTAGGATCGAAACGTCAGGCCCTCTTGCTTTTAAACATTCTCTTACACAGGCTCTTTAGTGGATAAGCAATTTGCCAACAGTTTGTTTCATTTAGAAATAGTTTGGTGGTTGCTGGACAAGATTATAGGAGGCAGAGTATCAATTGTATGAATATACCCACAAATGGGAATTCCTTGACACCATTTGGGCGATATCAAAGTGTAGGCCAAGCTATAGGTAGACTTTCAGTGGGCCTGTTCAAGAGTGAGAAAATGGACCGTTCCCCATTTACTTCATGTATACAGCACATGACACAAACTTGGGCATAAATGTGAAAAACCATACAGTTCTTTCTAACGATCTTGCCTGATTGGTAGTTGTAAACCGTTGGCACAAACTTTCAGACGCACCTCTGGGCGTCTTCCAAACCCCCACCCACCACCAACCCCCACTCTAAGCATCGGAGCCTTATTCATTGAACCACCTATTTGTATACACATCTAATGACATATGCCATGTGCAACCACGACGCTCATACCAGTACTAGATTTATCCATTAGACAAATGAAGCAAGTACCTAGAGCGGGCCTCACAAGGTCATGTAACCTACAAGGTCAAAACATGTGTGTGTGTGTATCGTCGAACCATAAAACTGATTGAGGGCGCCCTTCATCAAAGCTGGCCTTAAACGAACTGGTTTTTGACAGATGTTCGAAAGAGGTAGTGAGGGCGCACTCATATTAATTGTAACAGGCAAAGTAACAACA